>JALPQI010000704.1:0-243903 GCA_025490895.1 Thaumatotibia leucotreta | reverse complement strand
AAGTTAACAGGCTTGGCAAGTTTCCCTCCGTATTCATGATGGAGGACGGAGGATCCACGACATCTCGAATTTCAGACACGTCTTGAAGGCGTAGGGCGCGTTTTGGCAACATCATGTCTGCCTGTTTCAGAAAATCATCCTTATTTCAAAATATACTAGGTCACTTTTACAGATTGTGTGGTGAGGTATGGAGTTACATATAAATAAATGGTTAATAGGAAGGCTGACTACCCGTCGATAGTGGTCATTGGAAATTTGAGGATCTATTGGACCTATTCAATTCTGTATCTATGAATAGTATAAAGATAGGTATATCAAATTCTATAACATTAATTACTTATTACATCCTCCTTTATGCAAATGTTATATAGAAATAAACAACTTATGCCAGGTATTTATGAAGATCTGGAAGTGCTACACATCCTATGAATTTAATATAAATATTTTTTTACACTGTTTAGAACGCGAATCAGTTCCAGTCGTCTATTCCAATTGTAAACAAATATTATACACCTACTTTCTTCTAAATATACATAGGTAGGTTAGGTAGGTATATGTACGAATATGTAAGTATACATACATAACACAATAAATACAGATAATACATATATTTTTATTGACTAAAAATACATTTGCTCAGTGTAAACTATGTGTTGCGGGTCAAAAAGATAAGAAAATACCATTCAACAAAGACTAAAAAAGCTATTTTATACGAGTTCAGGAAGTTCAGAATGGCGACCGGTCGGGTCGCAGTTTGATTAATGTTGAAGCCGAGGAACCCTTTGGGGCTAATATTTTGTCCGTCTGTTTTGATAACTCAGATGATACAGGACTTTAAAAGAAAAAACATATATTTTCCGTGTCATAGGTACGTAACGTTTTTTTAAATAAACCATCGGCTTTCTAACGCCAGCAGTTCAAGTGAATGTAATGTATGTACGAATTACTGACATAACGATTGGTGTTTTGTTACTGTAAGTAGCTAGTTTATTGGTTCCATACTCGTACTATTGGATGTTGACACTTTTGTATCAATGTTGCTCCTATTGGCATGAACAATTATAATAATTCTACCTACTGCACATTATGACTTATATACCTAAATTTATCAGAATATCTTTAACACGATTAAATTTCGTTGTAAAATATTGCTATATTATAATAATGAACAACGACGTGAAAACACGAGTACCTATATCACATGGATTTCATATCATTTATAATAATTAAACTTCCACGGAATTCCCTGAATACAGGTTTGTGTAAGCACGCGGTGAGAATGTTCGTTAGCCAAAATGATTATAAATTACGACTTACCTAGTTACAATGTGGTTATAATATTTTTAAAAGGGAAACAATATGCAAAATTTAAAAGATTTATGTATAATAAATTTTTCACTGTATGATGTTTGGATTCTGTGACTAAATAGTACCCAGAAGGTATCTATAATATAACAGTAAATTGAACTTTATCAAACAGACCGCACTGAACAGCGAGTTTCTCTATTTACATTTGGAAGGAAAAGATCGCCTCGATACCAAATTAATATAATTATTATGAGAACACAGTTAAGCGACATGTTTACTAACCATTAACCATCTAAAACAATTAAAAATACAAGGGGGTACTCAAGTCTCCAGTGATTTTTAATTCCTGAAAGGCTCCTCAAATTCAGTAGTATAATAACTCTTTTTCATTTATTAAATAATTGAAAGGGATTCAAATAAGACTATTTTTATAGATGAACACTGGAATTCGATCACCGACTAAATTTTAAACTATCTTAGACTAAAAACAGGTACAGCTTTAAGTCACACGACATTCGATTTCAAACATTAATTAACGAAATAAGAAGACGATCACTATTTAATAATTTGTATTTTATTTCCAGTCTAGACTTTTACCTACATATTCGCTAACAAGAGTAACAAGCGCTTGTAAAGGTAAATGTTTCGCTACCCACCACGCTTCGACGGCTCTGTAACTTTGCTCACTGGAACATGAAAGGCGTTAGTCTGCATTGCGTATCTTTTCTGTGCCTTTCCTTTAGGAAATATCGAGAAGGCATATAGTTCAGTGCTGTCTGACCTACGATACAAAATAGAAAACCATATTTTAAAGACAAACAGGTCTTAATCGCGTAAACTTACGTTAATTATATCCTGACGTTGCGTTTATCCGTTTGTCTTGAAAATATGAGTGATAATGACAATCGTGAAAGTTTAAATCAATAAAAAATAGATAACGCACGCCATATGAAATTGCCCTTCAAAAACGGTCCTGAAATTTTGTTAACAAGTGTCACCACATATAATCTTATATAATAATATGTATATACGGTATGTATCACCTCGTAGAGCCAAGAAAGAAACCCATTAATATTTAGATCACACTAAACAACTTTTAGTATGGGGCCAACCAAACTCGAATTCGCGAAAAAAAAATACTCTCCCGTACAACGTGTTCATGATCACATTGATCACGCAATCAAAACGTATGAAACTGTCAAATTTTTTTTCGTGAATTCGGGTTTGGCCCTATAGTAAAAGTTTTTTAGTATGATCTAAACATTAATGGGTTTCTTTCTTGGCTCTACGAGGTTGATACATACTGTATGTAATTTACATAATATTACATGTATATAACTAGGCAAACTATTAAGTAACCAATAAAAAGTTCCTTCCCTCGGTATTTCCTCTCTTTATTAATTTCATCAATTTAAATTGAGCAATCAATTTTCGATGTCTTTGCAAAAATAAATTGAAAATTGCATGAGTGCCCAATTCCATTGAAGTTAAAAGCCAGCTACTGACTTTTTAATTCTAAAATCTCGTATTTTGCCCAGTTCTGCAACTCTAATAAATGCTTTAGTTCCACGTGTATTAGGTTGACTATTCAACAAACGTATTAAACGAATCGTGTAATGTAGAAAATTGGCTGTGAGATCTATGGCAGATAGTTAATTTACATTTTAATTGAGCTCGCCAATGCGCTGAGATGTGCGATTTAAAAGCTGCGTGCCGTTTCATGAATGTATAAAAAACATTGGTTTCATATCCTAATCGTCAAAATTGGAAGTCGTACTTAGACTCAACTTACTTTATCCCTTAACGCTTTCGGTGACACTACGTCGACAGGCGGGGTGCTTGTATGGTTAACGCAGCTTAACTCTTTCACTGTCAGCGAAAGTGGTAATATGCACAGTTGCACACGTGTGTTTAGTCACTTTATATTATTATTAGTCATCGTTATCAGCGTGCGGTTTTGGTGGCAAAGTATGGTTGACAGAAAAATCAAATACACAGGTATTTTATAAATTATAAAAATTTCAGAAATTATAGCAATTTTGATTATAATTATTAATTACTTATACATATTTTAATAACTTATTCAAATTACACTGATCAAACAGTAAACGCCTAAAATATATCAAACAGATTCGGCTGTCAAACATTCACGTCAAATTGAAAAATCCATTATATAACACTGATCTTAATCCACTTGAATATTCATTTTACTTAAAGTAAAGATTTCGCAAAATGTCATTTATGGTACTATTTTGTGCCATAAATTAAAGACATTAGATTTTTTCTTTTTTAAAGTAGGATATAGTTTGTATGTATCCTAAGGAGAGTACTATTTTTACTGAGAGTACGAGTAATAGAACAAAATCGCTTTTTCACATTTGTTACTTTTTCTGTCAACCATAGCCATTGCCACGGAAAGTGCACGTTGATAACGATCACTAATTATTATAGAGATTGAGTGAAGTACTAAGAATATGTCCATAGACTCAATTCAATGAAAAACATGAAACGAAATGGCCCGGTGCAAGTATTAGATAGAAAAGTGTATGGAGTCAAGCGTATTAAATATTATGTACCTACACATTTTCACCTTATGCTCTTGAAATATGGAAGTAATTGAATCATAAGAGTACTTAAGCATATTTATTTATGCCCTTGTGACTATACATTTGGCGTTACTTTCGGATAGTAACGTAAACTCCAAATATTAAACATTGTCCACCACCTTTTATGTACCTATACTGACAACAGGCAGTTTTCTTTTAATGTACACCTGGATTTTAGTACAGGCCTCGGTATTTTTGGGCTGTTACCGCACACTATACCTTCAAACGCTGTTCGGAACTGCTAGAAATGTAAATTAAGTAATAGTGAACAGTCGAATTGTAAAATTGTTGTTGATGATGTAAACAAATACCTAACTTTTTGTTCTTCCTTTTCACAATAAACAAGACAATTGCTAGAGGACGCTTGGAATAACTATCTCTATTCATTATTGACTTACCTATTTATAGAGGTACCTAGTACATTATCGACGTGATTGTAAGGTACACCCGGGTAAGACCGGACTATTTTTCGGTGAGTTGGAAGAATGTCACAAAAAAATCATAAATTTATTGTCACTAATTTTTACTTACAGATGTGTAATTTACGTGATAAAAAAGAAATCAAGCTTTCAATATAAATTAACTTGATGCCGCTCAGCCAAATAGCTTAAGAGTAATCGACACTCAAACTTGCATTTTTTTTTTCAAGACACCCAACCGAAAAACCTTCTTGGCTTAAGATCGGACTAGTATCTAATTTCAACTCTAAAATAAGGAGAAGAAGGAGCATTGCTTTCTGTTAAAGATCGGATATCCAAAAATTCTCGAAAAAAAACACTTTTTTTAAACGTTCGTAGCTCACGACTGATGCAGCTGAGCGGTTGTTGCATACTAGTGAGAGGGGCGGGGTGAAATGGCGTCATGCATAATATGGCTATATGGAATGGAAAAAATACTACTATTTTAGTAGTTATTGCGGTCATCCGATCTTACATTAGATCCGATCTTAGCCGGGTGTACCTTAATACCTATTCACCGACAAGGGATAACCGTAAATGCTTAATGACCGTATCAATTACACTAGATTATCCAGATTATCTAGGGTTTACACATCTAGGCAAACTAAGCCAGATAACTTGATACTCAACTATTAATACAGGTCACTTTCTATGGGAATGTGAACAGCTAATAGTTTTCATTGCTTAATTTATAGTTAGCAATGAGTATGCAAAGTGAGACGTTTTTAACAAACCACTCACATATTATAAGGTAGTTATGTGGTCCATATTGGCACTTATACAATTTTTGCTTCGAATATTTTTACTAATACCGTTTTTTATCATTATATATATATTATTAGTTTTCCATCATTACTCCGAAAATTTTATCTCATACTTTCTTTCTTACTAAAAATTATACTTCTACCTACAATGTTCATAACGATTATTATTTCGAATATTTATCCACCTAAAGTCGTCAAATAGATTAATCTATACCCATAAAGTTATTTGAAATAAATTGTTTATTTATAAACATTTTCCCAATAATATATATGATACATATTTGCGGTAAACGTAAATCGAAACGCACACGGTTTTATGAATTTCGAGAGTATGTAAAAATATAGATGTGGAAGGTAGTAGTTTATTCTGAGGCCGTTTAAATGTCATGATTTGCATGATTTGTTGTTTTCTTAAATACGTGTTCATAGATTGTTGTCCATACATTATATTTAACCATTTAACGAGTGGGGATGACACTCAAGTCGACGGAGCTCTGCGCAGTGTTATTCACTAAGGAAACCGCCTTGCTGTCAGCGCTGTGACAGCGCTGCGGCAGCGTCGAGCCTAAAAATGGTATTCACTAATGTACTGTAAACGACACTAGTGCTCGGCGACGAATGCGGCGTGAGCTGGAACTACACTGCGTCGAGAGTTTGACGTTTAATGTATGAACTTCGTATTCTCTAACGAAAAACAGCGACGAACTCGCCCGCAACTTCACTCACAGCCTCGATTCCTAATGTCAAATAAAACAGCTAGGATTTTAGACAAGGCTGTCTCGACATCGAGCTCGTTGACGAACGCAGCGTCGAATGTGTGAATAAGAGAATAGCATAGCAGAGCTCCTATTCCGCGTTGTTGAGCGCTTCGCGCCTTGTCAACAAACTAACCTAACCTAACCTAATCCAATAGTGAAAAGTGCTAAAATAAAAACGCACATTATCGTTAACCTATCCAGTTAGTGGGGTGGGGTGATGGAAGAAGTAGTACGTAGCTTACGTAACTCATTCCCATTTTTGTTGTTGTCAGTTCCTTATTTTGAATGTATTATTACAGGTCCATGCTGCTTATGAATAAAATCAAAGAAAAGTCATCAAAAAATATGAGCAAAAAACTAAAATTTTTAGTACAGTAGGTACTCTGCCACAACCTGATTTGTGCAGGTAGATAATGTTTACAGTAATAGGACGATTTACATTTAATTAAACAAAAATAATTCATGCATAAAACCAGTAGGTACACATAAAAATAAATATAACATTAGAGTATATAGCATAAAATAAGTATAGTGAAAAATTATATAAACATAAAAGTTAGTAGGTACTAAAAATATATATGAAAAACAACATTATGAACATAAATAATTCTAAGTGATGATAATTATGAACAAAGATTACTTCTAAATATCGATCATTATGATGTTAAATTGTATAAGAAACATTTTCGGAGTTCCAATAATCTAAGTTGCAATTTTATAAGTACTTTGGCGCACCCGTAGTTGGGCATTTTCACTTCTGAGGACACCCAATTAGCTTAACTCTCACAAAAAAGTTAACTTCGATGTCAGCTTTGTAACGACAATTAAGCATGAAATATTTACATAAATCCACTTTGTTTGTGTTTTTATATTGCATATATGCGTATTCTTTCTGGATTAAATGATAAAAACATATTTTTGTTAATATTTAATGCTTAATTGTCGTTACAAAGCTGACATCGAAGTTAATTTTTTTGTGAGAGTTAAGCTAATTGGGTGTCCCTAGAAGTGAAAATGCCCAGTTATGACATGGTTGTAGATAAACGTTCATACTATTTATAAAGTAAGTAACTAATGATTCATTTGAATGATCTGGGAGGTTACCATGACGTACTAATGCGGTTCAGTTTAGGTAGAGAGAAAGGGACAAGGCTATGCGAGACGTATATCACAGTCCCTTTACCTGAACTTAAACTGAATCGCATTAGTACGTCATGGTAAGCCCCCTGATTTCCAACATTGTTAACCATGTAAAATCTGCGCTAAACCCGTTGTAAGTATTACTTACATAAGAAAAGCAAGAACAAGAGACGTCTTATCAACGGATTTTGAGCCTCTGGATTTGCATGGAAACATTTATCCCGTTGCGGGATACGCAGTAAATATAACTAGACTTGACCTGTTCCTTGCCTTCATAGTTACAATTAGATTTAACATTTGTGTTGCACGTTTCTTCTCTGAATGAAGTACTACATTAGAGATATTTTTAACACACAATTTTAAGTTTTAGATAGTAGACAGTATTCCATCATGCGGATGTTTATGAGAACCGATAAAATATGTTAATTTCATGTATAATAGTTAATTAGACATGGAATGAAATCTATTTTTGCAATATTAGTCTTACGAAATACACTTTGTAAGTGTCTAGTCTAATTGATCTACTAACTTTGGCATTATTTTTTAAATTTACTTTAGCAAGTAAATATACGTTTATTCGAAAAATATGTATGAAAATTTAAAAAAAAATCCTTAGAAAACTCATTTTCCAATACATATAAACAACTTACATATCGTTTTGATTATAAAAAAGTGAACATAAGTTACCTCTTCAATCAAAAATCACGAAACAGCTCCTAGACTGAGTTAGTCAGTTAAAATGCAAATTATCTTCCGTTATATGTATATGCTACTCGTAAAATGCTAGCAGGATTATTTTTAGTAACTCTAATATAGTATCACAAAGATGAGCAAATTCCTAAATTAACTTTTCCGGATTCTTAATTTAGGTACGTCATACAACACATCCGGTGAAATTTTTAGGTAGGTATATGATTGAACTGATATCGCCAAGAATCAAACAATTTAAAAAATCATGCAATTCTACGCATGGCCCGCCATCGGGGCATAGGATTGCCACAGTAATACAATATTCATAATACTGTAAGTGTTCTACTCATTTTACCTGATGTAATTATTTTATTTGGGTATAAAACTTATGTCACGTTTTTTTTATTGTGCGACATATTATTATTACCATGTGTCACCATGTTAAAAAAAGTGTTTTTTTTAGTGTCCTAATCTAAAAGTGCACAACGACCGCACGTACCCTGATATTTACACGGTACTGGCTACAATGCTTTTACTGTCGTCTCTACGTGCGGTCGTTTACTAAGATAAGCCGACACAAAGCGTATAAGTACGTAACCTATATAGCAGGGTACCATATGAGTTGCTGTTATTAAATCTTTAATAGATAAGTCTTCTTTTGTTGTAAGTTACTAAAATAATGTTACTTGTACATACAATACAATGTAATTAAACGCTTCAAACATTTTTGATAACCTTATTTCAGATTTTTTTAGTGGACAATACAATTTAGTGGACATAGCAAAATAAAGTATAAGTAGTCAAGTAGGGTGATATACACGTTTCTCTTACCACTGACCGAATTTTTGCATAGTAAATGTATGAAATGTTTCAGTTGCCCCATTGTTTCACTTATCCAACTATACTGATTGTACAGTACGTTGTGCGAAAGTAAAATATTTTGACATGTAACTTTTTCTTGAACCCGGGCTATCGCAAAGTCAGGATAAAGTCAGGGTGACAAAATGGCTTGCTACGCCCGAGTCGATTGATCGAATGATTGCGACTTGGATTGTGTGGAAACTTATATTATTCATTTTCATTTACAAACATAACAAATCTGAGTAAAATTTATAATATTTTATTTTTCTACTTTTCATGCGACATTATGTCACAGAATTGGATACCGGTTTTCTACCAATTATTGAAGATAAATAATATAAGATAAATGATTGAATTAATTATATAAGAAACCAGGTGCGAAAAACTTAAAAGAATTCAAAATTAAAACAAGTTTATGCGCCGTGCCATCATTTTAGCTATGTTTGTAAGTTTTTCGCACCCGGTTTCTTTTATAATTAATTCAATTATTTATCTTACATTATTTTTCTCATTATTTATCTTCAATAATTGGTTCTTCAAAAAATTAATTCCTTGTTGCGCTTGCTTCAAAAAAGTTGATTCACCCGTGTGCACTAATTTTATGTCGCGCGCGTATCTTTTCGAGCATGAGATCTGATTTTTTTTATATCATTAGGGAATCCTACAAATATAAACAACAGTTGACAAAGGTTCGTGATACTGCAAAAAATATGATACCCAAATCCATTTGTTCCCGTCCGGCCCGCCATGAATTTTCATGATTTTTCGTCTCGTTAACTATTGCTTAATGTCCCTTGAGTTTTGCCTCGTTACTCGTTGCTAATTTAGCAGACTAATATCTGAGGTCCAGGTTAGGCAAGTTGTCAATCGCTAACGCTTAGTAGCGTATCGTAGTTTTTCCTCTTTGTCACTCTTTCATACTAGTGCGACAAAGACAGTTAGCTGCCTTTCGCTTACGATTGACGACTAAGCGTTAGCGATTGGCAACTTGTCTAAGCACCACGATCTACTAATGAGATTCAGTTTAGGACATAATCTGAATCGCGATGTCTCAGTTCCAAAGAGTAACTATCTGACCAGCAGAACCTAAACTGAATCGCATTAAGAGATCATAGTAGGTGTTGGTACAAAAATACAAAGTAAAATTTAAGTCAGCTATTTGAACAATCCTCAATCTTTAAAATGTTCAAATCCCTTCCAGCCCCAAAGCTTATTAACTGAAAAACTTTCTCGGATACCTGAAAAATGCGGGGCCCGTGAATGCAAACGCTAACAATAGCATTGTTGATCCGCGGGGAGTTTACACGCTCCTTAAGCCAAACCCTTTCAGTAATAACCGCCAAGCTCGCCGTCAAGCCTGTGAGGCATCGTGCCTCAGTAATAAAGTTGCGGCAGTGCCCGAAGGACCGTCGCGCCGGTCGTCCGCGCGCCACCCAGCGCGAAAAACATCGCAACTTCACCTAAGTCAATACGATAACTGTGTTCATTAAACTATTTTCTAGTTACTAGTATTAATTCAATTGTTTGATAATTCGGTTCAGGTAGTGATGTGTGTGTGATTACTTTCGTGTGTGAATTTATCATAAGTGACAGGTGCGACTAATTTTCCTGCCCCAACTTAGGTAAGTGACAGCTTTGTTTAACTTAGTTTTGATAAATGTTCAGTCTGCGCGTTTGTTTCAAAGTTTCTGAATTTATAGGGTTAGTTTTTAGATAATAACCCTCTGTTTAGAAAAAATACCGAATTACGAGAACATGCTAAAAAAACAACAAAACATTATTTAAATAGCTGCAAAACGAAGGTTTTCACCTACTACATACCAATGTGTCGTGTCCATGACAAACATTCCAGCTACTTAATAGCGAAACTTCACGCTACTTTCCAAGCCACTTCTTTGTGAGGTAATTTTATAAGAGTCCTATTATAGTGGAGCTACGGACTGCTACGAAAGCCGGGCAAAGTAATGAAAAGGAATTCTCAAAGGCTACGTAACCGAAGAATGAAGCCTGATATGAAATAAAAACCTGTAAAGAGCATGTCGGGCTATGCTCAGTGTAGGGTTCCGTAGTTATTCAAAAACGGCTGAAATGATTATGTGTGAAATAGCTTCATTTTAAAGTAATTTAAAGATAAGCTCACTTACTATAAGAACATTCATGATGTTTTCATACTTTTTGGACTCACGGATCAAAAGTTAGAGGGAGGGGGCGATTTTTTTATTCTAGAGAGGTATCTCCGGAAACATTGACTATATGTATAAAAAAACTTCTGAGACCCTTATCAACGATACCCACACTACAGGATTTCAGCAAAAAAAAACATCCCCACTTTACGACTACGGGAAATAGGTAGGTACCCGAATTTTTTTTTCTGTATTTTATACATACTTGTCGGCGTGATTGCAAATATCTAGTACTAACGGCCACTGAGCTATGCAGCGGACAGACAGACAGACATAACGAAACCATAAGGGTTCCTAGTTTACCACGGAACCCTAAAAAGAATTGAAACATGCTTTAATAAGAAATACTATACCGTTATAAAACAACAAAGAAAACCGCATCAGACGGCGGAAGGGGGTTATTTGAGACTTATACTATGGTAATAAGGCGGGAAATTGGTTCACACAGAAATTTGTCGGCTTTTTGGTTCCGGTTTCAGCAGAAACACGCAAATTTTATTAACAATGTGGAATAAAAGCTCTCTATTACGTGACATTATAATTATAAGCATAGTGTGGTCAGTGTGGAAAAGATAAAACTTCATTACTTGGGACGAACTGATACGAGGGGAATTTTTGAAACACTTTTTCTACTCCGGTACTTTTATATGTCATTTACGGGGTCGTGAACACACCTTTAAGCCCCTTACAGATGTCAAGATAAGTCTATATTGTCTATTCCCTATACACGCAGTGCGTTTTTGGATTTTAAGACACCTCGTGTATACGTAATGAAATACATGGCTGCCAACTTAATTTTAAATGTCATTTCTGATTAATCGTAAACCATAGAGGAGCTATTTTACTTAATTTCGACCTTGAAAAGCTTCAAAAGCTTGACGGGCCTTCAACTTCGAAGTACGTACATATGAATTGCATATAGCTACAATTTTCTGTGTAAATGTTGTCGGTGAATATCACAAAAGTAATAATAAATGAGTGTAGAAAGAAACATACATAATTCCACTTGTAGGTATTTTTATATGGGTGTTCTAGCTAGTCGAGTCTCTTATAAGAATATTCGCCAAACGAGAATATTTTATTAATCTAGAATGTGGTGCAATTACTAAGTATTTCTACTTTGCTTACTCGCCTGAAAAGCTTGCGCCAGCTAGCTGAAGATGCAAGCAAATATTTAAATATCCACTGAAGCACATCGTCCATTACTTATATTGACAGTTTTAAAAGAGAAATTTTATTTTCTTTAAATTAGACACGTTGCTTGGTACATTTTATAAAAGCTGCAGTTTTTGTAATATTAGAAAAAAAAATATCATACAAAATAAATAAAATGGAAAGTGAGAGAGAATTTGGAAAATATAATATAGTAAAGTCTAAGGTGTGGCCGCACATGTCAAAATAAATAACATTAATTAAGATATACCTATAACGGTTACAATACAATACACTTGTTCAGTCATTAAACAACTTATTTTTTAATACATAAAAAACAGTAAGACTTAAGACACTAGTTTCATAAGGAAATAAAATAAATAAATAAATATCTGGAACATCTTACACAAATCGACCTAGTCGCACGGTAAGCTCAATTAAGGCTTGTGATGTGGGTACCAGGCGACGATATATATAATAAATAGATACATAAAGATACTTAAAATACATAGACAGCCATGACCAAGGATCAAATATTTGTGATAAATAAATACACAAATAATGCCGTCGCCGTGATTTGAACCCGGAACCTCCAGCTTCGTAGACAGGGTCATTACCAACTGGGCATTTTCGCGAGAAGAGATCCAAAAACTTTTTTTTCTGAAACAGGTAGATTTTATGTTTTTCCTGCTCAGAATCACGAGCTCTTTCGATCCTACTAGAAGAAAAAAGTGTCCCAACTTTTTGTTTCTATTACGTAACCGTTTTTCAAACACTTTGTACAGCGGTTACAAAGTGGATGCTCTCCAAATGTATGAAAAATGTGGGACCATTTTTATCTTGTACTTTTTTTCTCCTAGATTGAAAGAACTCGTTATTCTGAGTAGGCAAAAACCATAAAATTTACCTACCTTAAAAAAAATTTTTTTAGGATCTCTTCTCTCGAAAATGCCCAACTACGCTACGGAGGCTGAAAAATTATATTTGACCTGAATAAGCTTCCCTTAAATTGAACGCAATTAACAAAACACTGCTATGTTGTGATTTCTCAGCAAACATAAAATGTATGAAATTATGATAATATTGAAGACGAAAAAAACTTTTTGTACCTACCTATATATAACATGAAATCTTAAACCTGAATCCTACGAGAGTTGTAAGTATTGCCACTTTTTTGTTTAAGTAATAATAAAATGGTGTCGATAAAAATATAAGTAGGTATTTTACAAGATTGAGCTTACCGTGCGACTAGGTCGATTTGTGTACATAAAGAGCTCATATTTAAAAGTCTGGTTTAGCTTCATTCATAAAGAACGTGTGCCAATGAACTATGTGAAATGAATACTAGTAAAATACAATAGGTGTTCATTTATTTCTACGATTTCTTGGTAACACCTATTTATAATTTGAATTTTGATAGGGTTTATATCTACGTAAAGTCATGAACAGCATATTGAATTGTCCAGGATCCCAAATGCATGCATGCATCACCCTAGCTTTTTTCGTGTTTGACAGAAACTCGCAGCCATACGTCTCTTTTTAATCAATACCTACAGTCGAAAAAAAACGGATAATTGCGAGTTGCTGTCAAATGCAAGTTCTAAAGGCCGAGTCACACCGGATGCGAGTGCAGCACAATGTGCTGCAATCGCATGCACGTACGCGTGTGCGTGGCGTTCACGTTGTAGCGTCGGATTTAGGAACAAATTAATTAAAAGCACAACACATACAAACAAATTTTCGTAAATTCCCACATAGGGCAATAAAATAAATCCGCTTTGTCGGCAACCAGATTCAGAACACGAATGGCTCGGCTTAGAGGCGTCTTACGGAGCAGGTTGGTCCCACCAGTTGGTTCTGCCAGCAGCTGTGGCCTCCGCCGCTGCTCAGTGTATCTCTCTGGCACACAAAGACTTAGCTTTTGCAAAATCTCCGGATTGTACATGTTACCCCGGATGTATTAGATGGCACACGTGTCCGGTATGGCTTAGCCTTAAAGGGGCACATGACTGCTGAAACATACAAACTACTCACTTCCATCACATTCACTCGCATCCGCGTCTTGAATAATGTGATTGATTAGAGCTTTTCCCGAACTTGTGTTTAAATATAATAATCATTCGATTTTGGACAATTTGGCGTAAATCTGATATAAGCTTACGAGTATATGTACCTATTATATGAGGTAAAGAGCACATAGACTTTTTGTACCTATTTAGAAATATTGTTAATGTTCTAATGGTTTATGGCATGGCAAGACATTCGAATTTACGAGATAAGATAAGATATATAAAGATATCTTTATTGTCAGAACTGTCTACATTTAGATGTTGTTGGTGAATTCAGAACGCATCCGAATATTTTTTTCTTTTAAAATTTAAACGAGTTCAGTCATGTTTTGTTTTCTTTCATTTGTTAATTTTTTTGGAAGTTCTAATTTGTTATGTTTGAGTTTTATTTCGTATGTTTCCTCGCTTTAGTGTGATGAAAAATGTTGTGTTTCACTCGGCAGCAAAGCTTGTTCAACTCTCGTGCCTTAAAACCCTCGCATCGCTCAAGATTCCATTTTGAAATTCTGGAATCTTTCGCTTGCTCGGGTTTCAATATTTGCACGAGAGTTAAACAATCACTTTGCTCCCTAGTAAAACAAATAACTATTATCTATTCCAGCATTATAATCTGTCAAATAGACTGCTGACACTTAACATTAATGGTGTATATTTTAAATTGAAACAAAAATAGTTTCATAAAACATCTATAACGGGATGTTTTAATGGAATATCATACAATAGGTAGAGTTATAAAATTAATCAGTTTTAATGGTATAACCTTGTATTGTTAGGATTTGGTTGCCCACATAGGAGTAAGTTCCATTTTTTAATCTCTAATGGCATCAAGTTTATGGTGTCGCCTGAATCGTGATCGCGGGTATTAAACCAGTGGTATCGACCCGTGCCACTCGGTCACTAGCCTCAGCTATTGATTAAACACAACATTTTGTTGAACTATTCATATGTACAATGCTCAAACCACAAATACACTTTCACTGGAACGCATAGATGCTGCCGTGTGGTGACGGCAGTAAGAATACATTTGTCACCACCCCAGCTCTTTCCGTGGGTGTCGTAAGAGTCGACTAAGGGATTGAAGTATCACTGACTATTCATTGATAGAAGATTGATGATGGGCAGCAGCGTCATCATAGTGGACACTACATTACCGCGATCGACACTAGCCTCTTACCCAACGTGGCGATTATGAGCATTTAATATAGTTACCTTCTAATGCGTCTATACGCATAGTTAATAGGAGAGGCCTACGTCCAGCAGTAAAATGAGATGATGAGTGATGTCATGATAATGGAAACCTTCAAACCGAATTTACAAATACCGTTTTATTTCAAAGCGATTCAGAGAAAGGTAAAAGCCCTCTTAATTTTGTAAAACGTGCATTATTATTATGTATATAGCTGTTTAACGTTATTATAGAATCTAAATATTTCTAAGTATGTACAGATATTACAGAATCCTTCACTTCGTTCAGGGTTCTATGTACTTACTACCAGAAAACAAATAAAATGTGTGTATAAGTTTGCTTCCTTGTAACTTTCAATAGTACCTAAGTAGTGAGAGCTTCTTACGCAACTCCCGTCTCCTTTACATGCAACCGAAAAAATAAAAGGGCTTTCTCCGAAAACCGAAGACATTTAAGGGCATAATTTGTAAGTCGATAAATTCCGGTTTAGGGTTGACAAAGTCGTAAATTTTGGCTTTACATTTGGATACTGGGACCGAAATCCGACGAAAGTTGTTTGAAACAAGCATTATATGTAATATGTGTATTTGTGTAAATGTTTAAAAGTCGCGATAGGTATTAAGTTAGTGCGGTATATTTACATGCGTTAGGGACGCGGCGAGCACCAGAAGGTGCTTCTGGATAGAATAGATGAATGACGATAATGCGATTCAAAGCAAGTATTTACCGTCGTCCATTTAAGTACTTACGCTATTTGCATATAATTCTGGGAGAAAATGATTCAGATAAAAAAAAATAGCCGCACTTTTATGGAGTCATGCGATTTTTTTCTACAAACTGAAACGAACACTGACTTAAACTTTTTAAACCCTAAAAATACGCTCCCTTCAGGCGCGTGAATGTAAACCGCCACCATTCCGAATTTAAAAAGTCTATAGCTTGTACCTGAGAAATAAACTTTAAATTATATGACTGGAAACTGGAGTATTCCCATATTATTTATGTAAAGCTATAAAAGCTGTCTAAAATATTTACTCGGGATCTCATACAATCCCGCAAGCATAGTGCGTTTATGCGAAATACTTGCGAGTCAGGTTTCCAATTTCGCAACACATTCGCGATAATGGTCTGAGTTATTTTGGTTTGGTAGGCTCTCTAATTGGGCTAGGGTTGGTTTTACGCCGATGAATTGGTTGATGTTAAAATTTATATTCCCTATTCGGGGCCCTCAGGTTAGTTTTAACATTGTTTGTATGTAAAATTTTTCGCCATCGACCCTTTAATTAACTGCGATGTCTCATTCAATATTTATATGTCCCAAATAAAATAATATCATCACAAAGATTGATAACTATGTATAATCCATAATTAGTTTGGCGTACAATATAGCTTTTCTTTTAGAGACATGCATAGATGTTACAAGGTAGCTGTGAATAATAACAAAAAAACATTCGTAAGTAATCCACGTGGCTTATGATGGTCCCGTTTTATCCATTTATCGTGCAACGCGTCACTTTCGCACTTGTTTACTTGTTAGAACGTGACGACAATGCCGACCAACGATTAGACGCGGTACGAGTACTATCATAAGGCTACGTAATACCACATTCTTGTAACTAAATAGTTATAACACAATGTCGAAACGAACTTTTACTTGTTTAGCTACTATTAAAAAAAATACCTTTATTTTGCAATAATTTAAAATCCAAATTGTTAATGCGTAACGAATAAAAACACTATGACGACCGAAGATGTTATAATATTGTTTTTATACAATTAGTAGTTTCTACTTCCCTCTACTAGTTACTTTAAGATATATCTACATAGGTACCGATTGTTTGCGATTGCAAAATTATCCAAGCTGGCTTCCCTTCGATTATTCTAAATTGGTTATTTGGAGAACCTTCCACTAATTGACGGCAGATGGATTACATTGCTTCATTAGAGCCTCATTAAATTTATTTCAAAAAATACAACAACATTTGTTGTATTAAGTAGGTATGGATAAATATTTATTGAAGTAGGAACTTAAATATGAATAAACGAAGATAAACAATAAGTACTATCTTGTCAAATAATTTGATATAGCTAAATATATATTTTTCTGAAATAATAATACTGCAATACTGTAGTGATTACTTCCGTACAAATAATTCAGGTGCAAATTGTGGAACAGAATTACCTACTCGCCGGCTTGCCATAATAATAGTTAACCACTTCCCACAATTCAATAGCATTTCCATTTTATCTCTTTTCACATTTTCAATCAACGTTCTGACAACAAAACTGTATTTTAATACAAACATGTCATTGTGGCATTGAATGAAAAGCTTTTATATCGTAATTGTTGTAAATTAAAATATTGGTTATTGATGAAGAGCGGAAAAGGATATTAGAGTGGAACTTTCTTTTATACTACTTAGTAATAAAGTTGGCTTATGGACAATTTGTGAAATATGAGTGTAATGTTTGCCACGGCTAAATATAACTACCATATAAATACAAATTACCTGAACGGCCGAGCTTCGTTCATAAATACACGTTTTTCCGAAACTAACGCAAAGCCAGATGGTTTGTACCGCCGCCGAAAACCCTACATTAAAAAAATAATCGAAAACATGAAATCCTTCTCAAATATCTCCCAAATAAAAAAATATATACACTGTCAAATTTACAATATAATAGTATAGTGCAAAAAAAATCGATCGACACTAGTTACGAATTTCCTTTTCGCACGTTTATAGTAAGTACGCCATTTTCAGTACAGATACGGTATCATTACTGTTGAACTCCGACGTGGTTCTTCTTGTTGATCAGAAATAACTGTTCGGTTGGGACCTCTACAGATTCCTTTCATGGTTGTTCTTACACAGAAGTAGTTACAGTCAAAGCCAAAATAAGGCAAAAGTATATGAAAGTGCCAGTGCAGTTTAAGGCCGTTGTCGTTTCGGCCCGCCGCCCACGGCCTAATTCTGTGTTATAAGAACGTCGTAACATATTTATAAGAGGATTCTTTCAATCATTTTTGCTCTTGACTGTACCTGCGTGAAATGGTCCATAAAACGAATAAAGCTAGTAGATCTTCAAATATGTAGAGCTGTGTCTTATGGTAATTTTGGCTTTCAGTGCATTGTAAGCAGTGACATAGGTACACGATAATATAGTTGCGCGTTGTAGTAAAGCTTCCCACTTTGTCGATGACCTTAAGGGCGCATAGACAAATAGGTAAATCATAAAGAGATACAATCGAATTTCATCCTTAAAATTAGCCACGAAGTGGGAAGATTTTCTAAAAATAGTCACATAATAATGCTATTAATACTTCGTATAGATAAATGATCATACCATTTTCTTCTCTCTTCTCATCTTACCGTATAGATAAATGTTCTTACCACCTTATATAAGTAGGTACTTACTATTTAATCTTATCAATAAAACGACATAACTACCTGAAAAAAATCGGAAGCCCAAAAAAGTCGGTCCAGCAAGAAAGTCCGGTAGTTGATTTTCCGGTGCATTTCGCTAAATAAATCAGGTTTCTTTCAGTGTCGGCGCCATGATGGATCGCGTGTTCTGCCCACTGCGCCCATTTGTTACTTGTTAACGGGGGCGAAGAGGCGATTGTTGTGTCCAACACAGTTTAGTATTTTGCTGTACAAATAGACGTGCTCCTGTAGAGAAAAGACCGATAATATTGGGGCATATAGATATATTCATCTTATATTCGTTAAACGAAAATTCATTTCAGAGATCTCGAGAACTGCTGTACTGTACCCAGTAGTGTTAAGTGGATAGAAGGTCGTTTGAATCGAGACTTGTACCTATCAATTTATCAGGGAATTTCAAAACTATACTCATGTGAAGTCCCCAATCAGCTTTAGTGCTTAATGCTTGGTTTTTGAGGATATTTGTGTGTGTGTGTGAATCAGAGCGGTAAAAAAAACACGACAGGGATAACGAATAGTGCCAAACAGCTTTAAATTTATGAAACGTGATTTATAAACTGCAGGTGCAGGTGTCATTCTAGTACACCAAACGAAGGAAACTCAGAGGAAAAAACTCGTGTATAAGCGAATTTTGGCATAGTTGTAGGGAATGGTGTTTTAAACCACATACTAAACGTAATGGTGGTTAGGGGTAGAGCTAACGGGGGGAGAGGGGTGTAAAGGTCCTTATTTTTAATTTTTCGTTAAATAACTCGTAAACCGTGGCTTACAGCAAAAAAATATTCTCATACTCATCGTCAAAAGATTTTAACTATGCATTCTAGACATCAAAACAAACAAAAATTATTATGAGACCTAATGTCAAATACCACCAAATTTTTTTTTTTTCTTTTTTTTAGACTTTTTACATACTTTTTAACATTTCCAGTACTTTTTTATCACAATAACAAATTGTTAAAATTATTTATTTTTATATTTTTTTTAGGGACAGGTTATATCGTCAAGTTTATTCCCATTTTTTGATTGCCAGGCAAAAGGTGTGGTAATATTAAAACACATTGTGGTAGTATTATAATCAAAAATAAGTTTTATGACGAGTTACGTCGAAAAACTTATTTCGAAAAAAAAGTTGATTACCTCTGAAACCAAGCCGAATTCAGGAAATTTTATATAACATTAAAGCCTCTAAATATGGTCAGGAGTTGAGAATTAAAATCTTTTGGAATGCTCGCGAGCATTCTGTATGTGCCATACCTACTTAAACAAATGTGTTTATTTCTATAGTGTCCATCTTCTTGCTTTCTTATCTGATGACACATTACATTGATCCCAGAGGAAACGTGTACATCTTTTTTGTAGAGAATTTTATGTAGATTACTTGTGTACTAGAACGTTTTTTGCTATAAGCCACGGTTTACGAGTTATTTACGAAAAATTTAAAATAAGGACCTTTACACCCCTCTCCCCCGTTAGTTCCACCCCTAACCACCAGTACTTTTAGTACGTGGTTTAAAACACCATTCCCTACAACTATACCAAAATTCGCTTATACACGAGTTATTTCCCCCGATAGGCAACATTTGGTCTTCGTTAGGTGTGCTATTCGCTAGAAAACCTGTATGAAAAATCGTAGCGGAACTAATATATAGGTATACTGGTACAGGTATCTACTTTTCCTTCTAAATTGTTTAACTGAAGTGAATAATTTTAATATTAATAAGTAATAAATAATATTATGGGACAATTTTACACACATCGACCTAGTCCCACCCACGGTAAGCTCAATTAAGGCCTCTGTTGTAGGTACTAAGCGACGACATATATAATAGATATACATATAGATACTTAAATACATAGAAAACAACAATCGCCAAGAAACAAATATTTGTGATAAGCACACAAATAAAATAAAAAATAAATAGGTCGCAGGAGTCCGCTGGATGCGGGTGGCACAGGACCGGTCATTGTGGCAATCTTTGGGGGTGGCCTATGTTCAGCAGTGGACGTCTTTCGGCTGATATGATGATGATGATGATGATGGCACAAATAAATGCCCATACTGCCCTTACTCCAGCTTCGCTGGGGTCACTGCCACTACTCGCTTCGGGTCACTACGAACTGCCATAATTAGTAATATTATCAAGTATAAGATTTAGTAGGTAATATCTGCGGGCAAACCCTGTGGGGACCCATTGTTCTAAATGGTATTTAGCTACCTAAGTTAAACTCACACCGAGTGTTACTAATTACTTGCTGAGAATCTAGAATACAGATAATAGCATGTCCCAAACTGTGCTACCAATATTGCCATTTTGCAGTTTCGTGATCAGGCATTAAATTAATAGCCTAACGAGTTTATATACTAGTTTATAGGGTCCTTTATGAAGGTTGTGAATATTTACCCGCACTATCGCTTGCCCAGGAAGCATTGTGGGACCTCAAGTATTACAACTTTGACGGGACATGAAAATTTAATGTCACGTTCTGATTCACTGGGTGACTAGTTTGGCTTAATAATTCCATGCATTATTCTGATCTCATTACTCCTACGAACAAATAAAACATGGAAGCCGCACGTCATACTAAATTACATTCCAAAAACTGTCCTGAATTTTAGTTGACAAGTGTCACCCCCCTCTTCAATGCGTCACGGTAAGGAATTTCAATGTCAACCTATAAAAACTTCAAGCGCCATTTAAAAATACTTGTGATTGGTCCATCGAAGTTTAGATTGGCTATATTCTATAAACATTTGTCAAAGATGTCGCGCCGAAATATGCGCAGTGTTAAGAAAAGCGCTATGTCTTGCCCATCTAGGTACAATTGACCAATTCTTTTTGGGGGCATTTTGAGCTGGCTTTATACGTCCATGTTATATTATGGTCGCAGCATTACTCCCATCACAACATTTGAAAGCAAGTATTCCGTAGACAAGTTATACAAAACATAAAAATCGATACATTTACAGCGACACACATATTTATAAATCAAATTTTCCAATACTGTTTAGAATTTAGGGCGATAAACCGAGGAGAACCTACTTTTTCAGGACATTTTATTTATCTGACAACGACTCCAATTTGATAGATACATACATATAGATACCTACTTAAATACATAGACAACCAAGACAACGAATGACTATTTGTGATACCTACTCGTAATAAATACACAAATAATGCCCTCGGCACGATTCGAACCCGGAACCTGCAATTACCAACTAGGACACTATATAAGAACTACTTACGGATGTCGTGCAAAATTAGTTTCCTTCGGCTTTTCACGGAAACGCCTGAATTCAAATTATTGTCCCGATGAACTTAGGTATCTATTACACTGAAGTTAATTGAGACAGAAACATAAATTCGGACTTTGCCTTGAAAATACAAAGGAAATAGGTAGTGCAATACGATACAAGTGCGAAAAAAATACGAGTGGCGAAAAATTAAAACACGACCGAAGGGAGTGTTTTAAATCGACGCGAGTTACGAATTTCCTTTTCGCTCGTGTATCGTACAACGTTCTTTAATACAGATGGCCCTCTGAAGTTTAGACCTGACAAGAAATGAACCCTTCGGTCGTTTTTAATTTATCGCCATTCGTTTCAAACTTCATTTTTCTCGCACTTGTATCGTAATGTACTATTACACTACCAGTTTAGTATTATGCATATTAATACTTACTTTACACTCTATTTTTACATCGTAAGTTTTAATTCAATTTTGAGTCTCTCTCGAACGGACACAGCATGGCGTGGAGGTGAAAGTACATTTACATTGAACATTTCAGGTCGGCTGTCTCGAAAGGAAGTTTCATCTTGAAGAGCATTCACGCCACCGGCCGGCGCTTTCGAAAATACGAGTAGCGGCGCTCTGCATAGTTTTATTATGATAACTTTTGTATTGGATGGACGGATGCCCGATCGAAGGTAATATTATAGACTTCTGTTTGTTAACGATCTAATAAATATAAGTAAAGTTATCTTTTTACTTATCTCTTTTAACATTGAATAAACTAACTTGTTACCTCCATATTCATAAACGTCTCCTTACTTAGCAAGCCGGTAAATGTTGTTTTCCCTTTCGCTCATAGAGACATATTGATAAGACCGAAAGGGACAAACAATACTTAGCGGCTTGATATGTTAGGAGACATTTATTTATAGAGGTAAGTTTAAATAATAAAAAGTTTATTCATAAACGCCCATAATGTTCACTTTAGTTAATACGCGTTTTATACTTATCTGTCACTTTGACAAATGTACGAGTTACAAAAAGAGAAAATACGTATAAAACTCATTAGGAGATGATGGAAGTTTATGTATAAACGGGTAACTATGTGTAATGGTTATCTAACACTATAAATCTGTCATAAAACCTCGGTATCAACAATACAGCAGTGGCTAGCGAAGCGAAATAAAAATGTAGCCTCGTTGTACATTTGAATGTAACAAATATGAGCGCGTCTACCTTATCTTGAATAGTACAGCCTTAAAAAATGTAAGTTTTACAAAATAAATGAACAATCAACCCCGGGCGTGTGCATGTTTATTCATGATTTAAAGTTTGCACTGCGAGTCAACAAGTCGAGCACTGTAGGCGTGAAGTTTGGAAAATCCCGAATAATTTATACAATCTCGTATGAATAAGGTATTGGGTTTCGGTTCAGCTACCTCCTATGAGTGCCATCACGTTGCCCGTGCAACCCCGTTGCCATGAAAATATCGTGTTGGTTGGTACTGGTAGGAAGGTATGTAAGTAGTGTAGGTATACTAGGTACTCGTATGTTGTGTTTCAGAAGGAAATCCTTTATTTCCACGAAAGCCAACATGTCGGTCAAGATTAAAATTAAATGGAAAAAAAAATAGAATGCGATGGAAATGTATGGTGTTAGTTACTTTTCTTCACACTTGCT
Source organism: Thaumatotibia leucotreta (assembly GCA_025490895.1). Taxonomy (NCBI): domain Eukaryota; kingdom Metazoa; phylum Arthropoda; class Insecta; order Lepidoptera; family Tortricidae; genus Thaumatotibia; species Thaumatotibia leucotreta. The sequence continues at coordinate 220,368 of JALPQI010000704.1, read as the reverse complement.
GCCTAAACGCGCCATTGCTTGCGCGCGCTGCGGGAGTAATATAAAAGTGAAATACCCTAGGGAGTAATAGAAATGTCAGTACGTCATTTAATAATGTTATGTCTTAAAACTTATTTTTTTGTCGGCAAGTGTGATGAAAAACATTGTATGCATCACGGAACTCGAGTCATAAAAGCCCTCCGCCTAACGGCGTCGGGCTTCTAACACTCTCGTTAGTAGTTCCGTACTTACCTCCCTTGATGCACAATGTACTATTATTGATCTTTCGTGTGAATTAATTCGAACAGAAAATAATTCATTTACAAGGGGAACATATTCTTATCAAGTGTTATTGAAGTTTTACGTGAAACGGCCATATACAATCCGCACAAAAAAGTTCACATCATCAGCCTATCTCAGTCCACTGCAGGACGTAGGCCTCTCCTATTAACTATGCGTACCTATAGACGCATTAGGAGGTAAATGCACATTATCGCCACGCTGGGCAAGCGCTTTGGCGATCGCAGTAATGTGTCTATCATGATGACGCTGCTCATGCCGTCATCAATTTTCGATTAAAGAATGGTCAGTAACACAAAGTTGATCGACCCATTTTATTACATCTTATAAAATAAGTAGCAATGTTCTTCAATAAAACATGATGAATAAAATAGAACGAGTACCGGCTACCGAGTCACCGAGTCACCGACTGTTAACGGCCGCGGCAGAGAGCTGCCACATTTACTTTGCGCTTTAAAGACTCTATACCAAATTGGGTTGCGAGAAAGACTTTCGATCGAAAGTTACTTCACAAAACGAACGTTTTACTCGTTTTCTAACATCTGAGAACTGAAAATATAAGTGCTGAATTGGATTTAAAGTAAGAATTTTATAATCAGCTAAATTAGTATTTAAACAGAACCTCTATACACAGTGAGGATTTATATTTAGTTTTTGGGTGAAATTTGTTATCTAAATTTTTTTTGCGTAAATAGGTACCTATTTTCATACCAGATGGTATTAAAAAAGTCCATCCTATCTAAATCTCAGTCCGCAATTTTTCTGCATTTAATAAGGTTCGGTTAGTCATCTCACTTTTGACGAAGTTTTCAATTCCTCCCTTAAAATTAAATGTGAAGTAAATATACATTTTAATTTCCTTTGAACTCCTTTGAAAGATTAATCTTAGCAACTGCGAAACAACATTTTTTTCTGTGCGTTTTTGTTTGTTACGATTTTGAGGTCGTAAATAAAATGAAATTCAACTGATTGCTATTATGAACATTAAAAGCTAGCATTACTTAAAAAAAAGAAGAGTCCGTTTATAAAAGAGTTCAGTTAAAACTTACATCTCTCGAGAGCTACGAATTTATAAAGTTGTAGGTCTAACTAGGTCGGACTAAAGCCCAGTCGGTCCGAAGAGTAAATTATCATTTAAAAGTGTCTGTGATGAATCTTAACTTTACCACATGTGACAAACTGTGCTTTTTTCTGCAATAAAAAGTTAGTACCTATAAATATAATTCAACGGTTAAACTCACGTGTATTTATGTACTTCGCGCGACACGGCGACATGTTGCAGAGAGCCTAGGTCTCCATTATCGCGATTCGCATTATCCATAGTCGCGAGTCGCGACGCGTGAACGCGAGCTCAGCAAAACAAAATATTATCTTCTCGTAAATGTAATAGTCATCACCTAATGGCAATTTCAAACGTAACCTGGTTCGAGTTTGCAGTTACGAGCTTTGCTGGACATTTACGACTTTACTTTGGTACTCTCGAGATTTAAACTTAATAGGTAGGTATGATCCGGTTTCCTACCGCAGCGTCCGTCATATCAGTTGGAACTCGACATGAGTGCAGTAAAAACTAAATGGAAAGAGTTTTCGGATTTCGGACCAGCGCATAAAAATGTAAGAGGGTTGTCCAGTAGGCACCGAGTGCAAGCAATCATTCTTTTCGTCAATATACGTCACCTGCCTAAATAAAATTCCTAAATAATAACGAAATCTTAATAAAATGCCACGAGATTGTTAGCTATCCGTTCGCATAAAATAAGGATATTATTAATAGAGAAGTCGTATACAGGATTCTAATATATTGTGGGATTAGGTGTCATCGTTATGAATTTCGGCAAATAAGTGCGTAGTAGTAGATGAAGATGCACTTATTGACCGAAATTCATAACGATGACACCTAATCCCACAATATATTAGAATCCTGATGTACGAGTACTATCAAATTTTATGTGGAACCTAATTTCGAAGAAACTGTTGTTACTGGATATACCGGGTGGCCCATTCAAATCGGTCAGTATGGGAAAGTCTGAAACTATAAGACATACGAAGATTTATTCTTAGGAACCATGTCATTGATTTTGATAATAATAAAAACTGCGTTGATAAATATGAAAGAAAAAAGTTATTTTTTCTTAAGATTTACACAATAAACACCTAGTAAAATAAATTTAAGTACGTGAAAACAATGAATTCCATTCATTTTAGACATCATGTTTCTTAGAGACATTTACTGCTTAAGACCTACACAAACAATATCTGAATAGAAATAGTGTATGTTTATTTTTTTCAAAACAACCGGGTTCGATTCCCTGGCTGGGTACAGTTTATTATTCAAATGTATGAATGCAGTTTTTCTTTTTATCAAAATCGGTGACATGGTTCCTAAGAACAAATTTTCGTATGTCATATAGTTTCAGTCTTTCCCATACTGACCGATTTGAATGGGCCACCCTGTATACCTACTGGATAAATCATATTATTTCGTATTTTTAGGTAAATTCATTGTTCGGTGTTATACACCGTGTTTCACTTAACACCAAAAACCAGAAAACCGTTTGTTCAGAATCGAGAGTAGAATCGATTGAGCTATATCTTGTTGGGGGTAATATTTTTATTTTCATTTGCATTTTTAGTTATTTTTTACGTGCCCAGTCTACAAATTCGTAATACAACATTGTGCATATCGCATTGCTGAAGGTTGTATACCTTTTTCAGTATTTAGGGGTATTTTAGTAATAATGGCTGGTTACCTGGTCGATTATTTTTTCCGCTACGAGTTTGACGTTGTTTGTCAATTTAATTTGTATGTTGATTCCGTTGATATTTCTAACTATCATGGCGTTTAGATTCACGAACGTTCAATATTGTGAAATGGTAAGAACGCTAGCACGCTGCAATGACAATGTAAATTTAGCGGTTAGGACTTATTACGAGCAGTTTGGTGTCGCCGTATCGAATGCCACCATGGCCGCAGCTACTCAAAGACTTCGGGACTACGGTTCTTTTCGACCACCAATGGCCAGAGAAAGGCATGACGAAATGAACCCTGATTTCGAGGAGGCCGTCTTGGAGTATTTTCGCGTTAATCCGACGGCTAGCACACGACAAGCTGGTCGTCGGTTTAACTGTGATCATAAGCAGATTTGGAGAATTCTGAGAGACGACCAGCAACACCCATTTCACTATCGTCTATATCAGGAGCTCAACCCCCTAGATTATGTGCCCCGTGTTGAGTTTTGCGATTGGTTCCTGGAAGACTGGAATAGAAATATCCTGTGGACCGATGAGTGCACCTTCACTAGGCAAGGCCTTTTCAACCAGCATAACAGGCATATGTGGGCACACGAGAATCCTCATTTAGCCGAAGAAAATGCCTTTCAACATAGATTTTCTTTAAACGTATGGGCGGGAATAATAGGGCCATACATTCTCGGTCCCGTATTTTTGCCCCGTCTGAACGGAGAAATTTACTTGAATTTTCTGATGACCACCCTCAATGACTTGCTTGAAGACGTTCCCTTGCAGTCTGTACGTCAAATGTATTACCAGCATGATGGTGCTCCTGCACACTTCCAGATAAACGTCAGGAGACATCTGGACAATATTTACGGGCGGCATTGGATCGGACGTGGAGGCCCAGTGCAATGGCCAGCCAGATCACCGGATTTAACTCCACTAGACTTTTTTTTGTGGAGTAAAATTAAAACGTTGGTGTACGATGACGGACCAGGACCGACGAATATTGACGTACTACGAAACAAAATTATTGCCTCTTTTGAGACGGTTAAAAATACTCCTGAAGTGCTGCAGTCACTCAGAAACAATTTACGGAAACGAGCATTGCTCTGTCGTCGCCAAGGCGGGAGACATTTTGAACAGCTCTTAAACATCCGCGAACAACATAACTTGTAAATAAAATTGTAAATAAGTTTTTTTTTATAATTTTTATGTACATAATTGGTCATTACATATGTAAATATCTATACATTGAAAGAGTTTTATTTTATTTTCTTGCGTAAACTCACCAACTTACATAGTTATACTTAAACATTTCTGAATCTGAGAGAGCATTTGTAACCGTTATAATGGCGGGACCAGATCCTGAATTCGATCGATTCATATTGCATTATTTAGTACTAAATTAGCTAGCTTTTGTAATGAGCGTACTATTTTTTTACAAAAGGTAGCAAATAGTACCAATTCAGTACTAAAGAATGCAATATAAATCGACAGAATTCAGGACCTGGTTCCGCCATTAAGTATAACGTTATAATGGCGGGACCAGACTAATTGAATATAACTTTGAAATTGAAGAGGTAGTAGTTTTTTACAACAGGTACCAAGTAGTACTAATTCAGTACTAAATAATGCAATATGGATCGATCGAATTCAGGATCTGGTCCCGCTATTATAACGGTTACGAGCATTCGGTCGTTCGTGTGGTATAAAATACCTACGTATAAAAACGAACAAAAGATCCCGTGTAAATAAAAGAGACATGGCGATCCTACTCGCATGATAGTTCGCCGCTGCAATAGTTCATAGTTGCCTCGCTCGCGGTGAGACTAGTGCCCGAAGAGCTCGTTCCCACTATGTCGACTGTCGGGCCGATTTTCAATTCAATCGTGTGTCGGCGTCACTGTTCCCACTATGTAGGTTGTCGGGCCGATTTTTAATGGGACACCCCATTAAAAATCGGCGTACTGTTCAATCAGTGGCAGCGATGCGTGGGCGTCTGAGGGGGTGCGGCGCGGGCGGAGGCCTGGCAAAACGGACGACATTTTATATCGACTCCGACACAAAATCGTTGTTGGACGACTGTGAACAGCATAAGTATAAAATGTTCTGCCACCGGAACGGCCGATTAAAAATCGGCCCGGATCCAACATAGTGGGAACGAGCTCTTAGACACTGGTCTCACCGCAAGCTACTAAGCAATGAACTAACCGGCTATAAACACGAACAAGAGATACACTCTCATGTAAAAAAAGAGAGACACGGCCCTTCAGCCCTTCACAACATTGGCCGAACATAGGAGATCATACGGACGCAGCTATACAAGTTCTAAAGTGGCGTCCCGTACGATCGCCCATGTTCGGCAACTGTGGAGAAGGGCCTTTATACTTCACGTTCTGTCCGCCCGTCTGTGTGTCCGCTTGTCTGTAACCAGGTTGTTATTTTATGAGCTGTGATAGCTAAACAGTAGATTTTTTACAGATATAATGTTAACATATTCTTGTTGCCACAGATACACCACACACCACCATACAACACTATTAGTGTAGGAGGCACTCCAGTTGGCGTATTGCATTATGACTCTCGTTTCCACCTGTATAGGTACTGATGGGAGCAAGAGGCAAAACGCAAATACATGTGAAGTATCAGCAGAAGCAAGCAGTCATAATGGATAGTGTCATAATCAGGGTCCGGTTTTATACAGCTATAATTTACAAGCGGCAGTCTCTTTCTAACTTACTTTGCTAAAAAGAGACTGCTGCTGGTGGTAAAAAGAGATAGAAATATTCCCAAATGTTCTGCATGACTAAAAATACTCTTTTTCCATACCTACATTTGATAAAAACAAGTCTTTTTAATTCTAAAGTTTGACAACTGACCTTTTTATAAACTTTTTGTTAGAAGATATTATGTCTTTTTAATTCTTAGGAGCGACATGTCAACTGACCGTTTTCAAATAAACCCAGTGACATCACAGGTAAATCAGAAATAGAAAACGTACGTACATCTCTTTTTGACACCGAATTTAATTGGCAAGCAAGATAAGGATAGTTGTATAATAAATGTTGTACTATATCTATGCTTTAGTCCTTAATCCTTGGTGCAACTAGCCTAATTTGAAAACGCTCGAGTGTCATAAGAAATCGAACTTGTACCTAATTACAACCTTGTCATTTTGAATGTTGGGTTAAGTTTGCTTAGCTGTACCATTTGAAGTTTACTGTGACAAAGCTTTAAAGTGGTTTACAGCGACATAGCTGTTTATTGCTAAACCTTATGTCGTTGCAATAATGTGCACAAATAAATAGTTTCAAGGTTTATGATGGTAGCTAGCAATTGTTTTATTGAGTGTAGAGTTAAAAGTCGAGTAGAGCTATACAGAAAATCAAAAATCCATTAAAAACAATAAATAAACTTCAGATTAAAAAATGAATACTATACATAAGCTTAAAAAAATAAAAATCAGTTGGGGTGTCTGAGGTTTTGAGTGTTACCAGAAACACGGTGTATATTTAATTTTTACTCATTATTTGCGAGGATAAAGATATTTACTATAATGCTCGGGACTTTAGCAAATGTTTAGCACTGAGCATGAAATACAGGTAACGGCTTTATGCCACGCAGCCCACTTTATGAGTGTACGTCTTAAATCTCTAGCACGGTTGCTCCGCTTGGCAAAATAGAATATACCTGCATAATGTTCATTGTTTATTCTTGTTCTCTTGGCATGTTTCAATTTGTTATCCTATGTAGAAATACATAGGATTGTTTGTATTCAATAAACTGAAATATGAAGTATTCATCTGGGGGGCGATTTTTGAGATTCGAACGCTCGAATCTTTCATTCGAAAATGAATAAAAACGATGAAATGCTATTTTTGAGATTCGAGTGATAGAAAGTTCAAAAACGACTGCGGTTGACCATTCGTATTCAATTCTATTAATAGAAATTGGATAAGTACGTAGATACTCCAATAAAGTGTCACTGTCAAGTCTGTCAACTGAGACCCTACCGCGAACCACGAACTAAGTGTTGGCTCTCTCTCGCACTTGTGAATTCGTACGTAAGTGTGATATAGGCAACACTTCGTTCGTGGTTCGCGGTAGGGCCTCTGTTGATGTTTGTTTGTGTGCACCATAGATTATAATAACATTGATCGTAGATTTACGTTCCGATTCACTAGCGGTAAATGTTTTTTTATTATAAAAACCGTTAAATAATGTTTAATATGTTATAATGCCTTATTAATTTTAGCTGGAATATAAATTCCGACGTCAGTGTGTCATAATTTAGCTTTATTACATTAAATTTAAAAAACCGGTAAATATCGACTTTCTGCGTGCAACGTGTCGCAAAGATATCGATAGTCAATCTCTAGCTTTTCGAGTGCGACTTTCAAAAATAGGGTATATTGGCTTCATTCGAAAATATTCGTGAAACATTTTGACATTCGAATTTGAATTCGAACGGGAATTTGAATTCGTGCGATAGAAATTCAAAAATCGGCCCCCTGATCTTCTTAAAAATACTACACATAGAAGACAATGACATATAAGGAAAGATACGTTATACTCTAACAAAATGAGCGAAATAAATATTCACGTCATACACCTACGATTTATTGACAGTTGACATACACCTATCTTCATACTTCAAAATGCGTAAAAGAGATGGTATAATACATATACTCGTATTTAATAAATAAAAAAGAGACAACTAGCATTTGACAATCGCGTGTGCATTCTTAAGGTTGTTATTGATAAACATTGTTTTATCTTTGTTACTCTCGATCTTACACAGCATAAGCTTGTCTTTTTCTCTAAGTCAGTCAAAAACGTCAAAATGGCGTCCTATTTATTTTCAATAAATAGTAAAATTGTTAAAAATATATAATTCAGTTTAATTGCGCATGATGTGTGATGTTAAGGGCATTTTTGCATTTTATTTTGTGGTTTTCACTATTGTATAACATTAAATTACATTTTAAGGCGCAGTTCATGTGATTTGCGAGAACTCTGTAGCGGTACACACCTCTCGGTGGTCTGGGTAGAACTAAGAGCGATTGTTAGAATTATCACAATCTGAGCGCTTCAATTTTAGAGCCGGTGTAACATATCTTTACTTATTATATCATTGATAGAAGAGTGATTACTTATGTATGTTGATAAGTTAGATGCCGCTTTATGAAACCAAAAATTCGAAAAAAACGTAATCCACCTACTGAATCGCGTTTTATGAAACTGCTTGGGAAGCACGGGATTACAAATCTCGTTTTTTGGTGGGCTTGGGTGGAGATATAGATCCAAAACGTTGAGTCCCTTTAGAGAAATTTGCTGTGTTGTACAGGTGTACAACTACATTGCTGCAGCTCATTCACGGGCACGACAATTAAAGTTATTGTTAGTCTTAATAAAGAATACTCCATAAATTATAAATATTAGATGTCATATACCAAAGAAAAACGACCAAGATCACCTATGTCCGAGGTGGGGATCGAACCCACGTACTCAGCTTTCGCGGCTGATGATCGTTTTTCTTTGGTATATGACATCTAATATTTATAATTTATATAGTATTAAGTAGTGTGACTACTGGGGAAAATTGAAAGTACAAATCAAAATATTTAGTTAATAAATAATTTGATTTGTGTTTTCGCAATATGTTCAATAGATGGCAGCACTATCTCTCTCTAGCTATTCTAGAAAACTGTAAAGTATTCTAATAGGAGGTGCAGGCATGTAGTGCTTGCCCTTAGAGAATGGTCAAAGGCGCCTGGCCTTGTAAGGGATTGCATATACCCGAGAAATTTGACCGGTGGTTGCTAAGACCGAGTGGCCGAGGGGTACAGGCATCAGCCGCGAAAGCTGAGTACGTGGGTTCGATCCCCACCTCGGACATAGGTGATCTTGGTCGTTTTTCTTTGGTATATGACATCTAATATTTATAATTTATATAGTATTAAGTAGTGTGACTACTGGGGAAAATTAAAAGTACAAATCAAAATATTTAGTTAATAAATAATTTGATTTGTGTTTTCGCAATATGTTCAAAGAATACTCCTTTGTGATCTTTCAAGTTGAGAGTTAGAAAATCCGAAATACTTTTATTACCTAATCTATTTGAGCGGCAAGTACTTTTTTTTCATCTTAAAACAATTTTCCTTATTTATTTTAAGACCAAACGCTACTAAAATACTTTACATGGTTTCCAACAACGTTATTAACGTCACGTTGAAGTGAAAAATACCTCGGCAAAAGCGAGAATTAAGTTTTAAGTTTGAGCTTACACCAGACTTTCGTGTTACGTCAGACCTTGGAACGGAGTCAAAATAATAAACAATTTAAGCTAACAGGCACTTGGCTAAAGTCTGTTTTCTGATCCCGGAACTCAAATCGAGTGGATTTTTTTTCAACGTTTATATCTAACTTTTGTAGGGATATTTTCATTATTTCTTTTCAGTATGATCGACGGTATTTAACCTCCTGCCTACATGTGTCCTATCCAAAAGACATAACCATTTCGTTCATTTTTTTTCTCTATGTCAGTTAGATAAATTTCCAATTTGATTTGGCTAATTTTGACGTAATGGAGTAGGCCCGAGATTTAAGCTTATTACAACCAACTTACCTAGGCACTAGTCTCACCGCAAGCGAGTAAGCTATAAGCTATCTGCTATAAAAACGAACAAAGCATAAGTGCTGCGTGTAAATAAAAGAGGCACGGCGATGTTTATAGTTACTCACTTAGCAATGGGCTATAAATGTCGCCGTGTCTCTTTTGTTCACACGGGAGCACTTATCTTATGTTATGACCGTTTCTATAGTCGATAGCATATAGCTTACTCGCTCGCGGTGGAACCAGAACCTCAACGTCAGTTTTAAAAAACTAAGTTAGTATACTTCAATCGAATATGCAACAGTGAGATGTATTAATATTAATAATTAGCAATCAACACTAGGTTAAGACTATTCATATTGCTCCGTGGTTTTAACTGGATTATGAATAACTAGTTTCTGAATAAAATTATAGAACCGGTATGAATGGTGTGCGCAAAGTTACCCTATGCTCTACAGTGGGCTCTCACAGGTTAATCATATTGATCATTTACTCGTAGGTAGTATGTAATGTAGGTACTTAGGTGCGTTACGTGTCCGTATACGCTTTTATTGTTTTAATAACCATTTGCGATCAAACGCCAATTCCATTGTAATTATTTTTTAACTTTTTTAATTCACTTCCTAACTATTCAAGTTTCATATTAGGAACTCTTGGATTTACAGACGCTTGTTATAGAGAGGACTTTTCCCGTCACAAAAATTAGGTTTGTATTTCATTTTCCTTTTCCCATAACAATACGAAATCACGTAAACAACCCCTCTTGACTTTTCGTTCGCCATAATTGTATCGCGAGGAAGGATTCCTGCCATCCCAGTAGGGAACGTGTAAATAATGAAAGTGGTCTTCACGAAACTCTTGGCCTACTTCTCAAGTTAGCCGAATTTTTGCCTGTGGGTTGTATTGGGACAAATTAATTAAGAATTTCCCGAGTGACTTTTTCAGGTTCCTGAAAAGGTAACGTTGACTTTAGTAGTTAATGGATTTTTATGATAGGATTTGACTCGTTCCAGTGGCTGTACACTTCCTTATTTTCGTATTGTCCTTTAATTTTTTAATATTATAATTATAATCCGCCCACAATTTCATTTCATTCACAAAGACACGTGGCTTAGTTCGGATTTTCATGTCACATAATAGGTCACTTTGAAAAATCGACGCGTCTTCGTGAGTTTCTTTAAACCATAATTGAATATAAACTTTCGTGCGACATAATAAACTATAAATAAAATTAATGGTTAAACTCACGTATTTAGTCACTACGCGCGACATGTTTTGGAGAGCCTAGGTGTCCAGTATCAAGTACTAAGCCCACGTTCACGCTTCGCGACTCGCAAGGCGAAGTCAAAGGTTCCTTACTGCGATTTCTTTATTATTATAGTTAATGTTCTGTTAATGGTACAAAACCAGATGCTCCATGACACCATTGCACCAATCTGTCGCCAGAACCGGTACTCACTGACGATAAAAAAATTGCCACTTGGAAAACCTATTTCCAGTACAGACGGCCTGTATTTTCTGAAATCAACTTAGATGATAATTTCGGAACATAACATTTTGAAAATAAACAAGTTCCAGACTTGCCAAAGTCTGAAGCACTCAAATTAGCAGGTGACCTGGTTCTGGAACTAAAATAAAGTTAGATATCAAAGCCGGCTCGGGGTGGGGGCACGACCTTTGAGGTTTCAGCCTAGAATGTGCATAGTGATATTAAATTAGGGAAACTAATCTCGGTAAGAGGCTGCCGTCGCGTTACTTAGCACAATTAATACTTATGGTATAATGACCCGTCAGATTTTCTGACGAATTATTTTATTCGGTCTTCTATAGCCTAATAATCCACAAAAAAATGTGGTTGTATTTTTACGTACCTAAATTGATCAATCACATTGTTGACCACTTATAATGATTTACATGAGAATAATTACGTATGACGCAGATATTTTATAAATATCTGGACCATATCTCCACTAATGAATTGCTATATTACAAGTAGCAGTTCACATACCGCATGTATGTATTGTCAAATGCTGAGTTATTATCGTAAATAACTAAACCATTGCATATACACATATATACCTTTATGATTAAATTTATACCAAAACTCAAACCTTAGACTAAGGGTGCCTTTCCGCCAGAGCTATGTTATGTGGATAATAAATAAATATCTTGGGACATCTCACATAAAAAAAGGCTTGTGATGTGGGTACTAGGCGACGATACATATAATAGATAGATAGATACATATAGATACTTAAATGCAAATATTTGTGATAAATAATTACACAAATGATGCCCTCGCCGGGATTCGAACCCGGGACCTCCAGCTTCGTAGGCAGGCTCACTACCAACTAGGCTACAGCGACAATGCGTTTGATATCCACCAATCACAGCTACGTATCGTAGAACATGCGTCATAGATGTGCTACGTTCCGAGAATGCGATTCGTGGATATCAAACGCATCCACATAGCGTAGCTTTGGTGAAAAGGCACCTTTAGGCCGGTGAATGCAGCTCACGGAGCCATCCGGAACTGACTATGAAAGTTCTCTTTACTGGAATACCTACTTCTACAAGTTTGCACTCTGGTGAGATCAGTTGAATCGGTTTAATCTGATCTCAGGTGTAAAGTGATGTTTGAACAAATGGGAGTTACTTGGCTAAAGTTAGCTTAGCCTGAGACTTCAGCAAGAATCTCAGCACGGTGCTGTCGGGGTGATTATTCGTAATGCAGCATTACTGGACTGACAAAGGAATGGACAATTAAATATTGCCCAAAGATTATGATATCGTTTTGCAATGTTATAAAATCACATAAGTCTTATAACACCCTGAACCATTAAAAAAATACAAGGAACAATAAATTAATTAATATATTGGTGTCCCAATTGGTTACATAAATCGACTTAATAGTCCCACAGTAAGCTCGATTAAGGTTTGTGACGTGGGTACCAGGGACTAATAATGCATATTAGTCCCTGATACCTTAAATACATAGACAGCCACAACCAAGTTACAGATATTTGTGATACTTAAATAAATACACAAATCATGGCCCTGTAGCACATGGCAAGATTTGAACCCCAAATTACCAGCTTCGTAGGCAGGGTTACTACCAACTAGGCTACGGAGGCTGACAAGTTGCTCAACACTATTTACCTACTCTTGAAACACAAAACACCCTTTCCATGATGAACTGAAACGAGATTATTTGTGCCATTGTATGAAAATTTGCCAATGCTCGGCAACATGTGAATACACAACATTCCACGAGTCAAATTGGTCCGAGATGACAACGGACAAAGCTCTCCACGCCTGCTCTCTAATTTATAAATCCTTAAACTCGATTTAGTGGATTCCTAGTATACCTTGGCCTGTACAGCTCTAACAGCGTTATGTAGTGGAAGAATTTACTTAAACTGGTGGGTTGTGGCAGCACATTCTTCACGTGATAAGAATAACAGACAGAAGCAAACGGAGAACTCACAGAATACGCTATAAGGTCCGATGTTCGTTTGTTCAGCTTGATTCACGTCATAGGCGATTTCCTGCGAAGAGAACTTACAATGCAATCAAGGAAATTTGATGTTCTCGTCAAATATGTTCCAATTTCCTTAATAGTGCCCTGTAGCGTGAGGAGCGTAATTTACTACAAACTAATGTACACCTTTGCTATAATTTTCTCTGGAATTTATTCTATTTATGAGGATTTTTATTTGGCTTTGTATATTTTACAATTTAAGTAGGTATTTACAGACTTCGATAAGAATGATGGCATAAAAATAGGCCTATCTCGTGAATGCTTTCCTTTCATTTCGTAGGAAATGGATCCGCGATTTATAGGCGCGACGAACACAACTAATATTCTGTATTCATGTTATCCCTAACCTAAAATCAGGCTTAAAAGCATAAGCTATGAATTAAAATATTTGTTAAATCCCGTCGAGCAATTTCATTCGTTGATTACGACACGTATACACGTCGGGCTTTAGCCGTTGGTACTCATGACATCGATCCTCTTTATGGGTCGAAATATATTATGTCAAACAGTTATTGACTTAAATTGCATGAGCATGTCGGTTCACTAAATAGTCACATGTTATTACTAATACTGCTGACGTGAGTTTGACGTTTGTTTCTGATCCTTTCTATACGAATTCATATATGTCGGTCGGAATTGAACCCACATTCACAGATTTCGCGTCCTGCCATTAGGCCAAGTACCCATACTGTAAATAAATAAAATAAAAAGATGTAGATTTTACTTTCCAGTCATCAAGCTTTTTGTCAAAGATGTGAACTTGCCTTAACTTGGCAGTGTATCTTATAAGATACATAATTTTTGCCCCTTTTTTTATTTTTTTTAAAGACAGAATTTTTCGCTCTACACAGCGGTGAGGAGGCTACAACGCACGATTTTTTAAAATTCTAGTTTAGGGTTAAGAAAACCGCCCAATCGGTCATCTCGACTCAATAGCACAATTTGTTTTCGGGAGGATTTTAATTATATCAAAAGTGAAATCCCAGTAGTATACGAGCTCATTATTATGTCATAAGCAACATTTTATTCACATTCTGTATTGCGCTATAAAATAAAACCGCAATAACAGAGCAAGATAATATTTCATATACAACGCGCAGTACCTACGCATTTGCGTGAGCTTGTAGGAAATGAAAATACGTGTTGTTTCCATTCCGACATATAAAAAACAAGAAACTCATGGAAAATTTATTACGTTTAATAAAAAATCTCGAATAATATTACGCTGAACGTAAAAGTTTTATAAGCAGCAAGGAGGTTTAGGAGGTTCTCGAACAAAGGATGCGGGAGACCTGTTAGAACGAGCCATTAAATGAATCCTATAAAATTTATCCGAATCAGAGATTCTGTGAATGGGACCCCCGCTAGTTTTGGCCGTTTATCAACGCTGACGAAGCGTCGGTATTTTTAAACATTGACGCTCCAAAATAATACCTGTAGTATAGATGTAATAATAAGCCTCTCTTTTCATAATGAATAACTTACAACACACAATTAATATTAGATACATCCATTAGGGTGGATCGATTTTTTTATATTCGGAAATTCATAAAATAATCTTTATGGATCGATACTTCGTGGCTAGAGAAACAAAAAATATTATGATCATTTTTGGATTTACTTTTATTTTGTACTTCGTTTATAGGCCCAAAAATCGACTCTATTTTTAAGGTTTTTTTAAGAAAAGTCAGTAGTTCGTGAATATTTTCGGTTTTATTTTTATGTAGAAACAAAATTTGTCATGTAGTAACTTTTTCAACAATATATCTTTTTCCGATAATCATTAGGGAAGTACTGCCCCAAGAGCCTCAAAGTTGAAAATTATTTTTTGGAGATACTGCGAACAATTTTCATATAATTAAATCACACAAACCTTAAATTTATGAAAAACAATCTTATTTTGTTTATCCATAAAATTAAAACAGAAAATATTCTTGCTCATACGAGTTTTCTTAAAAACCTTAAAAATAAGGCTGATCTTCAGGCTTCTATATGGGGTCCATAAGGATAAAATATCCAAAAATGGTCATAATATTTTTTGTTTTTCTAGCCGCATAGTATCGATTCGTAAAGATCATTTTATGATTATCCAAAAATAAAAAAAACGATCCACCCTAACATCCATTCCATGAGGGTTTTCTTAAATGACGTTCACCAGGGCGGCAGCACTGAGCCATCAGGTCCAAAACCTTGTCTAAATTCTCAGAGCGCCTATAGTTTCGTGTTTAAATGTTTTGTATGAGTTAATAAAATTATGTAAAAAAATAAAAATACCTTATAGTTATATTTTCTTTGGGGATAGACTAGATAATTGTGTTTCTTAGCGGGACCTTACGGCTAAGTGGCGCCAATTAGTGGAATACGTTTTCGAGAAAACCCTCTTTATATAAAATTGTAGAATTATAATTGATCTTCTACTTATACTTAGTACAGTACTTATACTAGTATATTCAAGTTTATAATCTTCACTTGTTTTCGATATAGTTGACAAACTAGAAAGAAAATCGCCTGATTGGAAGCAATTAGCTAAAACCCCATAGCTACCTCTAGCACCAGCACGGCTACACGCGCGTGCAAACCTCTAATAACAGCGGCATACACTTTATTGACGGCAAAATTGACAAGATTACCAAAAATATCGGCGGGTAGTAGAAACAACGCAGCCTTTTTGAGCGCTGGAAACCTTACTTTCCAGAGCAGGAGCACAAAACTAAGAGTAGAACCCAGTGTTATCTAGCTGTTGATTTTTGTAAGATGAGGGTTGGGCTATTTCCCCGTTGATAGATACTTTTCCGATTACACATTGAACAAGACCTGCTAGACGTAAGGCCAGTTGCACCAACCACACCATCTGCATTAGTCAACAGGTTACTATGAAATAATCAAAGCTATATAATTTAGCGAATTCTTTTACTGTTAAACCAAAGGTGCAATCTGTCCTAAATGTTCAAAGTGCTTGCGAGAAACTCGCATAATTTTAACCACCTATTTTGTAGGTCAAAACAATGGGAAAATGTGATACGGCTTTAGGGGAATGTGAATTGTACATATTACATATTTTTTTAGGGTTCCGTAGCCAAAATGGCAAAAACGGAACCCTTATAGATTCGTCATGTCCGTCTGTCCGTCTGTCCGTCTGTCCGTCTGTCACAGCCGATTTACTCGGAAACTATAAATGCTACAGTAACGAAATTTGGTAAGGACATGTGTTGTATGAACCGCTACAGGATTATGATACTAAATTGTAAAAAAAAACCATTGGGGTGGGGGCCCTCCATACATGTAACTGAGGGATTGAATTTTTTTATAGTAGTATATAAGCGTGTGGGGTATTAATAGAAAGGTATTTGAAAATGATATGAAGGTTTACTAATCTCATTTTTATTTAAGCAGATCGTTTTCAAGATATCAGCTCTCAAAGTCTGAAAAATGTGTCCCCCCTCTATTTTTTAAACTACGCGATATAAAATTCTAAAAAAATATATGTTATGCACATTAATAAACTCTATCAACGATTTTTGGTTTGATTAAATAATCTCCTATAGTTTTTGAGGTAGGTCAATCAATCAATCAATCAATCAATATATTTATTTGCTAGAATACATAATACAGGTTCTGGTACAAGATGTTAAGGTACAGTGGATACAGTATTCAGTCTAGTAAAGACATGCAAATGCAGAGATTTGTGGACTATATAAAAAACAGAAACAACGACACTTACAAAACGATTAAGTCAAGAGAGAGAGAGAATAAAAAAAAAAAAAAATACAACCAATTAAATTCACCAATGTCAAAAAGAAAATACAATATCAATAAATTAAAAAACTAATAATAATACAATATCACAATATCAACGAAAATGAACCTACACCTATTTATTATGTCTATTTTTTTGAATCATACATATTGAAATTCAATAATTCATTCGTACTGTAAAAACATTTATCAAACAGCCATTTAGTTATTACATTTAAAAATTTATTATATTTTAATTGCCTTATATCTTCTGGAAGACTATTAAAAATAACAACACACATGTTGCACGCATTTTTCCTATAAATCGCAGAAGAACACTGAGTTTGGTACAATAGATCCCTATATTGAGATCTCTGCTCTCTTGCTAACACATCTGTCCTGCGTCTAAAGAGTTCAGGATGTTTTTTGACAAACTGACAAGCTTTCTTTATATACATGCATGGCAATGGTAAAATATTGAATTCTTTAAACAGCGGCCTGTGGTCGTCGATGTTCCAGATATTGGCTATGGCCCGGATGCACTTTTTTTGTCTAAGAAAGGCTCTACTCACATCGACAGAATTTCCCCAAAGCAACAGCCCGTAGTTTAGCAATGAAGAAGCATAACCATGATATGCCGTGATTGCCGCTTCAACTGACACAGTCAATCTGAGTCTCCTCAAGGCAAATGCAAAACTGTCCAGCTTGGTACAAACATAGTCAACATGAAGTTTCCAGTTTAAATATTTATCAATATGTATACCCAAAAATTGTATGCTTTCACAATTATCTATTTCTGTACCATTATAATTAACATTAATATGATTTATCGTGGTATTATATGATTGGAACTGCATATAAAAAGTTTTATTAAAATTAATGTGAAGATTATTACTGCTAGTCCACTGGCATATTTCAGCTAATGATTTATTCATGAATTCTTCATGTGAAGAAATATCATGAGCTTTCACTATGACGGTCGTATCATCCGCAAATAAGATGCACTCGGGTGTGATTGCTCGAGGAAGATCATTCACATAAATAACAAAAAGCAAGGGACCTAGGATACTTCCCTGAGGGACCCCCCGTTGGTTATCACGATGACTTGAATGAAAATTCCGTCTTACAAGTTTGTTCCCATCCTTGACCATTCTTGAAATTTCGGTGAACTGTTTCCTGTCTCCTAGATAACTTTTAAACCACTGGAGTGCAAGACCCCGGATTCCATACGTTTCAAGTTTTCTTAGAAGTAAATTATGGTTTATACTATCGAATGCCTTAC
Source organism: Thaumatotibia leucotreta (assembly GCA_025490895.1). Taxonomy (NCBI): domain Eukaryota; kingdom Metazoa; phylum Arthropoda; class Insecta; order Lepidoptera; family Tortricidae; genus Thaumatotibia; species Thaumatotibia leucotreta. The sequence goes on along the minus strand of JALPQI010000704.1, from coordinate 202,179 downwards.
TTAAGTCTAAAAATATTGTCGCAACCGGGGTTTTATTATTAATAGCTTCCGTCACGCATTTGATCAAGTCAAAACATGCCATTTCAGTTGAGAGACCCTTTCTGAATCCAAACTGTTTAGGATGAAGAATATTATGCTTCTCAAGAAAATTAGTTAATCTGACGCACATAGCCTTTTCCAGGATCTTAGATAGGACGGGAATTAAAGTAATAGGCCTATAGTTGTTCAGGTCACTACGATCTCCCTTCTTGTATAGAGGTTTGATTTTGGATAATTTCAATTGTTCTGGAAATATACCTTCCTGGAATGAAAGGTTTATGATGTGACACAATGGCTGACTCAGGTAAGAAGCATTAAATTTAAGTAAGTCTGTTGTAATATTGTCATGGCCACAAGCCTTACTATTATTCAATGACATAATTATTTTAAAGACCTTCTCATCTACGGGTCTTAAAAACATTGAACGTGGATTGTTCTCGCAGGTACGTACTTTTAAGTCAGTTATATCGTTGGATGCTCCCTGATCTATGATATCGATAAAGAAATCATTAAATATGTCGCAAATATCCTGTGGATCAGTATAAATATTATTGTTAAATTCTATAGAGTTCAAGTCATTATATTTATCGTTACAACATGTCATAGAAGAAATAACCTTCCAAGTTGCCCTACATGTATTATTATTGGTCTGAATAAAATTGTTATTTACTATTCTTTGAGAAGTATGAATACATTTCCTCAGAATGCTATTATATAATTTAAGTAGTCGCCTAGTATCGTTATTTTTAGATGAATTAGTTCGAATACTTAACTTGCGTTTAGTTTTACAAGATCTCCTTATTCCCTTCGTCAGCCATTTAATTTTATTCTGACGACTACTTACCTTGACCTTTATTACTGGGAAACATAACTCGTACAAAAGGCCTAAAAATTCGTAAAATGAAACAAAAGCGGTTCCAAAATCATGAGAAGTCAATACATCTGAAAAGGACAAGGCAGCAATGCATTCCGAGAACTTAGCGACATTTTCTTTACAATAGTCACGTTTGAATTCAAACCACTGAAAACGTTCTTTAAACTTTCGCATTTTTATGACTATACTTTGCCCCTTATCATGATCTGACAGATAGAGGTTATGTGTATTCGATTTGATTCCTTTTATGTTACTGGCTATTTGATCCAGACAAGCATTGCCTCTGGTCGGCGACTTGATATGCATCACAAAATTGTGATTCATTAATACACCATTGAGGTCCTTAGAGAACAAGCTATCCTTCAATATATCAATGTTCCAGTCGCCGCTAATTACAATTTTCCTCTTTTTATATTTCGCAGATAAATATGCAAGCAATGTGTTTAGTTTATCTAGGAAAATGTTTACATGTGATTTTGTTTGCACAGGTATGCGATATATAACCACAACTATAAGGTCCAATCCTACAATCTCAACTCCACAGCATTCAAAGTAGTAGTCTTTTGCTAATTTTAGCTCAAAATTCAGTGGCCTTACATTTAAAGTCTTCCTAACGAGAATAGCAGTTCCACCCCTACTACAGTCCCGACAATAATAAGCTGCTAATTTATAATTACTAAGTTGAACATGACTAATATAATCACGCTTAACAAAAGTTTCGCTCAAACACAAGATATCAACTCTATCATCAAACTCCTGTAACGCTACTTGTAGGAGCTCAAGTTTCCCTAATAGACCACAAATATTTTGATGTAAAATTATTATATAACTGTTGCTGGTGTACGACTCACCTTTACGTATACTATTGTTCACGAAAAAAATCCAAATTGTTAGCTTCAGGGTTATCACTATTTGCACAGGGCTTTGAGGAGTCATTATTATGACAAGGTTTGCAACTAACAGCGCTTGCTACGGAATTCAGGTCCGAGGCAATCGAGTTAAGAAAAGTTGAGATTCGATCAGCTAGGCCTTGCAGAATGGCTCTAATACCGGAATTCAGGATTTTCCCAGTCCTCCAGGAAAATTGATCCAAAGTTAGATTCCAGTTTGAATCGTATATAGTGCCATAACCATGCCTGTACATATCATGCCCAAGTTTGTCATTGAACGATTCGACTCTTGAATTATAAAGAGGCGCGCCACATATGTACGTTGGCAGGGCTATAATTATATTGGTGTTAGTTATATTCATTAATTTACATTTTATTGATTTTACTAACAAGTCATAGTCACAGGTTAATTCAAAGTCTGCTTCACCAATCATAATAATACAAAAGTCACACATAGTAAAGCCAGCTATTTTTGAATCTAGGTCTCTAAGCAATACTTCAATTCCTACGTTAGGTGAAATATAATGGCAGCAATCAAATTCATCATAAGAGGTTAGAGACTTCATATTGCGCAACAAGTTATACCGTCTACTGCTGGATATGACACATAATTTACTTTTTTGTTTTATATTTTTTGTAAAGTCATTGGGAGCGACAATAGTTTCAACATATTTATGACAATATATTTTGGAACCAGCCGAAGGAGATATGCCTTGCTCCAAATCAGTAATAACTCTGTTAAGACGTACTATTTCCTGTTTACATACATACAACTCTGAATTTAACTTGGCAATTGCATGTTCCATTTCTATAGTTTTATTAGAAAAGTTAAACTTGTCATTAGGACTAGCTTGATTAGATAAACGGTTTGTACATATTTTTTTCTTACACGGAGGTGGAGTGTTACATATTTTTTTTAAAGTAGATAATTCTAAATTCATTTTCGTAATTTGGCGTGTAAGCTCATTTTTTTCAAGTATAGTATTTTGCAGCTCATTATCGGAGCTTGCCAACTCGATTTTCAGTTTTTCAATTTTATTTCTAAGTTCAGCAATAATAGTGGTATCATTACAAAGTTCCATACTTTTAGATAGATCATCATCTGAAAATTGATAATAGTTATCTACCAAATGATTTTCTTCTTGTAATTCCATAGATCGGGATCTGCTATGTGGTACCTTATGATCCGTAGAAAAGCTTAAATCGATTTCCTCGTTCTGTGCTGGCACATAACTTGAGGAACTTGACGAGCTTGATGCAACCGGTCCAGTCGACACTGCAGATGCGGCCGGCAACACCGTAGCAAGCTGATTTTCCTCCTCTTCAATTCCCAACGCCTCTTGTACTGCAACCATAGAACTTGATGCTGGTGCTGTCAACACCGTCGGAGCCACCGGCAAATCCTCTTCTCGCACAATGCGCTCATGCACAGCAATTGATGACTCTGCCGGAGCCGTTGCCGTCACTGCTACTGTTGTGACTTCTCGCGCCGATGTGGATTCTGGAGCTACCGTTACGACCGGCGGCTGGTAATCTTCGTCCTCTTTACCCTCTGACAGATCTTCCGCAGCAATTGACGAGCTTAACGGTAAGGCTGTCTGGTTTGCCGGAGCCACAAGTGTATTTTTCTCTTCATTTTCATCCGTGAGCTCCCGTGCCATGGAGCCCACGGATGAAGGAATGATGTAGGTTGATTTAACTGTATTTTTTTAAATAATAAATTGATAATGGTACGGAACCTTTCGCGCGCGAGTCCGACTCGCACTTGGCCAGTTTTGTTATTATTATTTTTTAAAATAAGCTTAAAGTTTGTTGCCGGTATTCATAATTATGTACAAGCGTCATGATATTGAAAACTAAGTGGTTAAATATTTCTGGTATCAGAAGGTACTCCATCGTCTTAAGGCTAAGCGGGTTCAACCAAATCCACCGCCTTTTCCGGTAAAATGGATGAATCAGCTTAATAATATCCCTCGAAGGCGTACGTGTGTGTGTCAGTTGTCAAATATGTAAATGCCTTGCATTAAGCCGGCACCGGTATCTGCGGCCCCGCAATCCCGTTCCATTATAAGCCGATCAAGCCTGAAATTGTTTTTCACGTGAGCTCCCACGTACAATGGAAGAAACGTTACGAAGCTACAAAGCTTGCAAAAACACAAAACTTAAATTTGCTATCGGCTCCTCCGTATAGGTAACACTATCATTAACCTATATTTAATGGTAAATGATACTTTGATACTTGTGAAATAAACATTTTGCAGTCGCTATAAAATACGAGCAGGTACTTCTATTCGCAGGTGTGCATGATGGTAATTTAATTGGAATCACAAAAGTATTCTGCTATTTCTGCTATCGAGCCATTTACTAAAAATGTCAGGCTATTTTAGAGATCGAATGCAATCCTATCCTCATATTTCAAATAAAACGGCTTTTAATTCGGCTAGCCAGCTGAAAACTTCGTTTCTCGTTATTTGAAAACGCCAACATCGGGCTTCCAATAACTCCGGTCCAAACGGTATCCGTGTGGATGAACTAAATGCCTACATCCATCCAGAAATCATTATATTTCCGACTCAACGCCTCAATAGATTAAAACTAGTTCCGAATAGGCTGTAAATATCGCCGCCGGACGCTTCCAGTGCTGCGGATGAAGAATGTTTGCAAACTAGCTTTCGACCTTTGCAAACTACCTAGAAAATACCGGAAAATTGAGGAGAGAATTTAAATGAACTTGGAAAGAGATGAACGAACGAAGTTATGTTGCAAAGTGTATCTACTCATATTTTCCAACAAATTTTAATTTTCTGTTGCAAGTTTGAAAGCACTACCTACACTACACAACACAATCCATTAAGATATACGTTAGCTCATGAAATTCAAAATTGTAAACAAACTTGTTTTACTTATTGGTTTTATATTTCTTTCTAATATTAGATGCTTTAATCCATCCTGCTTATAATAAAACGTCTCTATTACTTCAGTAACTCAAATTCATTTTGACGTTTTACAAGCAAAATAGCAGAACTTTATTAAACTTCCTTTGATTTTAATGGCAAAAGTTTGCCAAACCTTTGTTCCAGCTGAGCATTGAGCAAAAATGTTTCAGGATTTAGATTGACTGTGTACTTTAACTTCGTTAGACTCAGTACTGGAAGAACGCCTTGGAATTATTTATACCTGCCGGCACTGAAAGCTGCGGCTTTGTCCACCAATTTGTCTGCGGACAACAGACTATGATCTCTTATATTTCGTAGTACGGGCAAACAACTTATTTTGCTTTATAACTACCTATGCATACAAATTGTACAAAATGTGTAAGGTGAGTAAATTGGTTGACTGCACTTGGACAAGTATCTTATCTTTAACAACATGCACGACGATAATCTTATTTCGTAAAAATAATTTTGATAATACTTACACGTCTATTCTACTTTGATTACAATGCTCGACTCTGCACTACATAAGTAGTATTCGACATGGACACTTTATGTTTAAATTATTACCAATTATGAATCGTTGAGGTACGAGGTGATTTCATTTCGAGTTAGTACTTTTATTCAATATACTTACAAATAAACAAATAATTATAACAGAAAGTAACAAATTAAAACTTTAATATTAAATTAAAACTAAACCTACCTATAAAAATAATATCCTATTACAAGAAATACACGCCGTCCAGCAGGTTCGCTTGCGGCATGGACCCCATAACGCTGGCGGCGTTACCTCTCTGTACCGCAAGAGCGATGTGTTGGGAGAGGTACGCGCCAGCTCTTTGGTCCCCGGTTGTGTCGACCACCGCGCCGACATGGCCCTCATCAAAACCTTGTTAGTTAGTACTTGTGCTCAAACATTGGTAATAACTAATATGTACAAAAGTTTTAGCCATTTACTACAAAGGTACCTACTGTGATTCCGAGAACCCTCAAAAGATACTTTTGTTTCGAAAGATATATTGATTTAGTTTAATGTTTGCTAGGCGCCATTATAACTGCTATCTGATGCAAAACTTTGCGCCCGTCCAAAAGGACTCTGCAATCAAGATCGTATTCGCGAGAAACCATTTATCTTACAAAGGTTAGAACACAAACACCAGTAACTGAGTAAGAGATTTTCCCGTCAAATCGGATTTAACCCCAGAAAGCTGCTTGAGTATCATTTATCTCGAGCGATCTCCTAGTTCAGGAAGGTACAACGACGTAATTTCCGCAGACGGTCCCAAACGACCTGCCTCAACTGAATAGCGTTTCGATAATGCGCCATAATGCGTATCAGGCACAAATGTGCCGCCTTCGTGTGGGCTCGGTAGTGGTACGATAGGACTTAAGGACAAAATTAATTGAAGGTGCTCGTTGATATTATATCATAGCCATAAAAGTAACATATAAATCATAACTAATGAGAGTTTAAAGTCTGAAAATGTTTGTTGTACCGAGAAAAACACGAATTTGTTTTAAGCAAACAACAAGAAATATTATAAATAAAATATGTACATGAAGATTGCTCTTACCTCCAAATTATATCAAATCATACTTTACAATACCTGAAAACCTACCTGAAAACCTACCAGTAGGCAATTGCATAGAAAAATAAATAAACTGTTTTATTGTGCTACTATACTTCGATAATAAAATAAACTTTATATAAAGGAAATCAAAGGAGACGAAATATTTTACTGAAATATCCGAGACTGTGGAAATGCAATCAAAGGAAAATAACAACCAATCTTGCATAATACAGTCCTCACCCTCACAGCCAGACTTCAGTAACAATGAAGTTAATTGCTTTAATATGCATTTCGCTTTACAATAGCCAACCGGTAAGCTGCCAAAAACTTCTCCAAGTCCTACGCTAGGACACTCGTAGTTCTGCTGCAGTACAGTACCCGGCGGTATAACTTCTGGCAGATTATTATAAGAACAGTTTTCGCCGGCTGCAGCACATGCATATACGACGTTCATGCATCCGATTAGAAGTTTATAACGTATGTGGGTATAACAAGCTCGGTTTACTACGAGTTTAGTTTCTTAATTCGAATTTGAACATTTATACACGGTGCTCGTGAGCATTCCGACAGATTTTAATGCTGGATTCCTGACCACATTTAGAGTCTTTAATGTTATATAAAATTTCCTGGTTTCGGCTTGGTTTCAGAGATAATCAACCTTTTTTCGAAATAAGTTTTTCGACGTAACTCGTCATTTAACTTCTTTATGATTACAATGCCACCACAATGTGTTCTAATATTACCACACCTTTTGCCTGACAATCAAAAAATACGAATAGACTTGACGAAATAACCTGTATCTAAAAAACAATTGAAATAAATAATTTAAACAAATTGTTGTTATGATAAAAAGTACTGGAAATGTAAAGAAGTATTCAAAAAGACTAAAAAAAAGAAAAAAAAAATTTTTTTTTTTGGTGGAATTGACTTTTGGTCTCATAATATTTTATGTTTATTTTGATGCCTAGAATGCACAGTTAAAATCTTTCGCAATGCTCGCGAGCACCGTGTATTATAACAGATATTGTATACAGTATGAGCGTAAATTCTGGTTAAATTGCTAGTAGGTTCTAGTACTATGAGGTTTAAAGTTGACTTTAAATAAATAAACACATTTGATATAAATGTCCAATTCAGCCAAAATATAAATTATTCTCAATTATTTTGACCTTCTTGTCAATTAGCGGAAGGGCCGACTTTAATTACTCGAAAGGCTACATAATTCGTAAAAGCTAAAGGGTACCTTATATAAAGCTCATTGTTATAACAATAAATTTCTCGCCTCGCGAAAACGTTTAAGCCTACTAGGGTGCTATATTTAAAACTGAAGGGCCTTAATGTGTTCAATCTTCATTATGTGTCTCAGGAAATGGCAATAAAATGAGCCGTTATTCGTATATCTGTTGTAGGCCGCGGCCGATAACTTTGACGTGACCCTTGATAGCAATAATGTGAGTGGTGGAAAGATTTAGTAATAGGTAAGCAACCTCTAGGGTATAGTAATAGGGATTTAGTAATAGATGAGCAATCTCAACATGTCTGAGGCAGAATTTAAAGTAAGAATATTAATACTAGGAGGGATCTACACTCGTCAATACAAATGACCCAATAATCATTTTACCTTCTTATGCATAAAGTAAATGGTTAAATTTCGATTTCATACGTGCTTTAAGTGTCACTTTATTCATTTTTGTTAATCCTTTATTTCTACATGATGTGTTGTTTTGTATGTACCTACCTAAGTACTTTTTTATTGCAATAGTCATTATTGTAAATTAGTTTCACTGCATAACGGTGTACAAATCAAAGAACTTCGAACTAAAAACGATATTAAGCCCTGGTCATGGTCAACCAGCTTGTTAGTAGACTAAAGGCGGTAAATTTTCTATCAGCTACCAACTCTGCGCCTACATTTGGTTGGTCAGAGTGTATTACTTATTTTTCTGGGTTTTCGGTTCTGTTTTGGTATCAGAAAAAAGATCCATTTCAGTAAACTCGCCGACGTGAGGTGCATTATTTTAAATTAAGTAGGTAAGTTAAGCAATTGGGCAGCCGTTGTTTCCACCTGAGTAATAAGTTACCTAACAACTTAGCTTAAGCTTACTTTGCCTATACAAACTAAATTCTACCAGATTTAGTTTAATCCTTAAATTGGCAAATTAAAACAAAAACGTACATCCTAGCCTCCTTGCCCTTGTGTAGAGCAAAAATTCTGTCTTAAAAAAATACAAAAAGTGGGTCGAAGACTATGTTCATAGTGACGAACATTGTCAATTTAAGGGCTAAGTTTATTAGGTTTGTAGTGAGCACAAATTGAAGATATGAATGTCGTACGCCTGGTTTCATATTCAAATTGCCGATCGTTGCCTACACGCGTACACGTACAACCATGCAATGCAATTTATCGAGGTGTAAAGGCAGCATCTCCAGATTAATTCAACCCAAGAGAATATATTCGCAATGCTGGTGCATGCATGCCATTCATGTTATTGAATCAGTTGCAAGCTCGAGAATATAATTGGATAGATCCTTTGTTTGCTTTGCTAAAGTAGGTGATATACTCGTATATGCATTATAATTAAGTGTATACAGTCTACCTAAGAAAATATTATGTATACAGTCTGTTCTCATCCTGCTGGCTTATATGAAATTGATGATGGGTGATAGTTCCATTCCTAGCAGTCGTTTTCATGTCATCATCGTCATATCACTCGAAAGACGTCAACTGCTGAAGGTCACGGGAGTCCGTTGGAGGCCTATGTTCAGCAGTGGATGTCTTTCTGATATGATGATGATGATGATGATGAAACGCATTACATAACAGCGTACCTGCAGTAGGTGTAAAGCCGTACCAATGAGTTGACGAGCAGTTAACGTTTACGTTAGCGTTTACTCTATACGTAAAGTAGATCATCACGCTCTCTCCAATACATCAGAACGAGCGTGATAGACTACTTTATTTAAGGGCTTGTTCAAAAATGATGTGATCATTTATTTACCCGATTGTTGACGCAGTAATTGTTATGTATGATACTCATGATAAATAGTTTTAACATGGGAAATGTGGATTATTTTGATTTGTGAATATTGAATAGTAATCAGGTGATGTCTTTTCGGATATAGTTACCCCGCCGTAATCATGATCATTCGTGATATTTTACTGGAGTTATATTTTACGAGTTTCCTTACAAAATCGATTAATTTTAAAAATATTTCGTCTTATGGCTAGGTTTAGGTTATCCTGGACATAACACAGTGTGTAATGATGACGGTTAAACAAAAAAACACTAATATTGAACCAGAAGACGAATTCCTAAATTTAAAACTAGACTGTTCTGTATTATGTTGTTAGTAGTACTGAAATCGTTACTTTTTTTAGGTCTATTGATTAAGTCATTAATGTATAATGGTTAAGTCATTAGAATGAAGGAAAAGTTCGCTTGGCACTTATTAATGTAGGTTATAAACATCTACCTATATTAAGGATCGTATCGATTGTAGACGCGATTGACTGTAATAATGACTCGAGTTCAATCGAAACTAAGTAGACTATGGGTCATTACATATAATAAACATGTAAACGAGATTACATATATGATATTGAGTTAAACCATTGGTATCTTGTAACTATGTAGGTACTTAAATGTTACTGTACAGGTGTTCATTTTACAATAGCTCTTTACTGGCATATTTAGGATACTGCTTATCATGCCAATAAAACGCTTCAATAACGGAGTACCCCCGCTACCAGAAAGGTTTGGCATTCGACACTCTTTTCAATTTCAAAGGAAGCTCCGGTAACATAAGAATGAGCTCGCCTACATTCAGCGCAGGCAACAAAGTGAGCCTGAATAATGTTTATTCCGCCACGGAATCAATAAGACCTGCTTTACCTATGCCCTATATAGCACTTCTCGCGAAGAAGGTGCCCTCAAAGGTTCCCCTCCATTTATTTTTATTGCCCCTATTAGGGTATAAGTAGCCACGTGCGGGAGCGCGGGGTTTTCCCACGGGCGGTGTTGCTAGCGGGTCAGGTGCGTTTGACCCCATTTACTTCCCATAGACATTCAAACTTTACCTACAAGTTGAGATTGATAAAACTTAAGTTTATTCGTTAAGAAAGTTAAAGAAATAAAAAACGAATTTAATGAAGCATCAAGGGGTTAGCATTAGCATAATATCTTGTTTGATGCTACGCGACTACGACTACCCATCTCTTTGTGATCGATATGATCGAAAAGAGACAAACACAAGAGGTTCTAAGGCCGCTAAAAGCCTACCTCGAACTTTGAAAAACGTTTTTTCGAGCATCTGTCTCTGTCACTTGACGCCAGCTATGATGACGAGTATTGGTACAGCGTCGGGTACTAGTACTTCCACCTGAAATGATTTATTATTTAATCAACTTTGGAGTCATATCCATATTATTGCGAACAATGACACACATTTTTCCGATCTCTGATTATTTGACAGGTGAATGATGACAACTATACACACACTAACTAACATAACTAATATAACTATACATATATGGCAACTTCACATTTTTCCGGCGATAAGCGCATTATTCACTTTCACTTGAAACGCTGTACATTGCGCACATGCATCTTATTTCTCCAATACCATCATAAGAAACCTAATGTAACATGCACTCATGGATCACTCTGGTTACCTATCTTTAAGTTAATTAAAAATAAGTAGGATGATTTACCTTCATATCTACTACAAGCTTACCTATGTGAACCACGATCTCTTTCAACTGGGTAGAAATTGCTTCATATATCTTTATTTTTCATACATCTACTACCGAGATAAATTGAAAAAGGACCTGTACGAAAGGTTACATAATTCTATAGGTACAACATGAAACCCACATCATGCAAAAGAATACATGTCGAGCCTCACCGATATTTTAGCTTATTCACTCGGCGTGCCGCAAAAACAAAATAACAGGGATGACTCTCACACTCCTGTGTAATAATGTACCCACATTATGTGCATGAGTGGCAAAATCTGCATGTGTTGCTTCGGTACAACATACAAAATGTATGTGCCCTGCTCTGGGTCTAGGTAGACATTTTGCGCTCAATAGACTTGATATTTCTGGACAAATAGCGGGTCAAAGATCATGTCCAGTATCTAGGCGTTGTTGATATAAAGTATAAAAGGGTTTAGATAAAATTAGTGGTTAATATCAAATAAAACCAAATTTAGTAACCAAAAAATGCATTGCGTACCTACTGATGATTTACTAGTAGGTAATCCCCACACTAGACAAACATGTTATAAACACCTTTCATATCGGAAACAGCGTGATGGTATCTAACAGCTAATTTACAATACACGTTCATATTTATTCACATCATCTTAGATATTTAATGTACCTGTAACAAATTTTAATCAATATAATTATATAAACCTTTAGAGGCTGTAGTAATTAGAAACAGGACCGGAATGACAACACATTGATTTGATACACGCCACACGGGTCATTGTCAGATTTAGGTTATCGTGTTTTGGTGGAAATATATAAAGTTAAAGAGTTCGTGTACTAATTTGGCAATAAAACAATTACTGGTACAAACACCAATGATCGATTGTACCAGTTGTTTTGTTACCTAAATGGCTAAATTAATTCATGTACATTTTTTGCATTTTGAACGACTTTAAACATTAAATTTTTTTTGGGTGTCCCTAGAAAAACATTCGTTTGTGGGCAGTGCAATCAACTAGGCTCCATTGTTGAATGCAAACGAGTCAATACGCCTGCCGCGAATTCCAAATTCAAGTGAAAACAACTGAATGTAGTGTAGGTACGCGCGTATTCATTGTTTTTCAATGAATGGAATAATGTGGTGAAAAACTGCATATTCATCTTCAACGAAGCCAATCCGATCAGTAAGTACAAAACGCAAACCGTGGAACTAATGTATACATATGTTATACATACTTTAATACTTATTTAAGTACCTATACCTATACATAAATTGGTTAGGTCAGAACGTGGAACATTCGTCAGTTGCTTGTTGTATAATAGTACCTAATACTCTGTTTCTAATTCTTTGAATACGGAACCCTAAAATACTACTTACGTATGGTCCTTAATACATACCTTATGTACCGTGAATTCGGATTACATTAGCCCTAGGGGGTAACATTGCCCACCCAAAAAAATCCACCTTGGCAAATTAAAACAAGATTATTTGCTTGACATCGTTTAGTTAAAATGTTAGATACCATCTTTTAATTTATTTAAGTCAGTCAAAGCGGTTTTTTTCGTGTGGACAATGTGTGATTTTACCGGTATTTTAGGTATTAAAGACGCATCACCTCACTGTTAAAAGCACCTTAGTCTGTACCTACAGCTTCGACGTCTTGAATAGCTCAGCAACGCGTCCCACTTCTCTATGACCATGTATTCCATCTGGAATTGCCTATCGAATACCTAATGTACCCGTGCATGAGCTCCCAATCCAATCTATTAGTACTACAGCCCGTCACATGTTGTGGTGCGTTGTCAACGAGGACGTCAGGTAAACAGCCTCCGCAGCGTAAATGGATTAAGCCATCAACTGCGCTTGCAAACCGCCGCCAAGCTTAAATAAAACGGTGGCCATTAGTGCGGCATTTGCTAGCCTTATAAAATATTCTAGTGATTTAACGTAAGCTTTTATTGCATCAGTTAACGCACGGGGTAGGTTATACCAAAGTAATCATTTTTGAACAGTTCATTAGATCGCCATTTTTCTGGACTTTGCTGACTTATCGAGAATTTTCTTGGCATTCAGAAAGTTGATCAACTACGTGTATATTCAAATTGGTAAGCCATTAAATATTCAGAAATAGCCGATCTATAATGTTCATGTGTCTCTATCGCCATTACTTTCCAATTACTAAGTATATGCGATATGTATATTCAAATACAATACAATACATATCAATTAGAATGTTGTGTTTCCGGAAAATTATAAGATTTCTAGTGTAATTCACGTGAGAAAATAATTATTCTGTAACAAGTAGCAGGTAATGGTTGTGCAACAATTGAAAGGAAATTGGCACTGGAATAAATTGTATGTACCTATAATCGGGTCGTAAATATTCCGGTCTCACTTATTCCTAACATTATTTCCCTTGTGTTGCTAGAAATAAGACAATATTTAAATGTCCCATTACACGGAGAGCTTGAACAGGTTCGACAGCCTCGTTATTGTTCGCTATTATACAGCTCCCAAGGCTACGGGACGACCACTTCAATAATATTTAGCAATGTTCTATTTACTTATTACTTATCATAATACGTATTATAAAGCAAGTGGATATCTACATATTTGGATTCCTTCAATTATGGCCAAGTTAAATATAGGAATAGGATTGGAATAACTTGAATAAGGAAGAAAAAAATATATCTTGATGTTACAACCGTTTTGTAGGTGTATGTAATTATGATTGGACAAGTTTTAAAAATGACATTGAATACTAATTTATTCAAAATTATAAAGTTTTTTGGTTAATTTATATGTACGTATATGCAAATAAATAGCTATCTAACTCGATCAGACATTGCTTAAATAGCTCGCGGTATTTTTGTCGGAAAATTGCCACTGTCATTGTTTTAGATTACCATATTTATCTAAACTTTTATCCTTTCATTTCCAGACAAATGTTAAAAAGTATTCACCGGATTAAACTGCTGTAGTACCTACTAGACATAACCTGCTGCAATCTCTTCATTATGCCACCTGCACCGCGAATTAAGATAAGTGAAGCAAGTACGAAGTTACTTGATTAGTGAGTCTCTCCTAATGGATATCCTTGCACTCGGAGAAGCTCTCGCTGCGATTGTGTAGGTCGGGTAGTGCGCAGTCATCAGGCTAAGTGTGCATGATTTAGCAGCTTGCAATTCCGGCTCCGTCGTGAGAGTGATAGCTGGATGCTGTTTTACAATGTGTCAACTCACATTAAGTCGTCAATTCAAAAAAATACGAAATACTATTATTGAAAAATATTTTAAAATAAAAATAAAACCGCCTTCAAAAATTCGCCCGAACTAAAAAGTAAAAAATTATTTTAGTTCCAACTTCTTAGGATTTCCTACCTTTAAACCTTTTACCCTATTCATTGAAATAAAATAATTATGGCTAGGTATCCTACAAATTTCTTAGAAGTCGGTGCCAAGCCAAATATTTTCAGTTCGTGAGTATATGACTGTATTTGATAGAGCTTTGAAAGATGGCAGGGTCGCGTTTTATAAAGTTACAATTTACAATTTCGCTGTTTGCCTCTCTTTCTACCCAATATGTGCGTGCGTTAGAGAGGCAAACAGCGAAATTGTAAATTGTAACTTTATAAATCGCGACCCAGATGTCACTAATTCAACTGTCAAAAATAGTCGCACGATGATTTCAAATCGAGTGGGTGAGGGCACTCGTAAAGCGATATCATAGGTAAGACAATTCTATTCACCGATGACATTTCAAAAATACGAACTCAAGGGAAATCACTTGTTTTCGGTGAGAATAAGTGAAATTCAAAAATCGCACCCCGAGTCTAACCGCGAGCTACTAAGCTATGAACTATTGGCTACTACACGAACGAATCGCCCGGCGGTGATAGCTGATAGCTGGGCGAGTGTAGCCGATAGTTCATAGCTTAGTAGCTCGCGGTGAGACCAGTGCCTTACGCAAGCCCCTGTTTTTTTAAAGCAGCTACATTTTCATTCTTGATATTAGGTACGTACTTTTTTTGTTAAAAATCGAAATCGTAAACCCACTCGACTCACGCTCGCAGCTCATTTAAGATTAACCCCAATTGTTTATTCGCGCCTACGGCCCACATTAGGTTGCGCATATTAAATGTTGCCACCTGAAAAGCAGCGCTCTAAATGTCCCGAAAAAGTTTTGGAGATTACTAAAGTCTTACGCTGTGACGAGCAATGTTGTAAAGGGAAAATTAATATTGCTGCTCATATTAAATAAAATGTTAACACTTTGAGCGCGGGGAACTCCCGAGGGGAGTTCTCTGTGGGAGGTCCATTTGCTACAAAGCGGAAAAATCACGGGATCGGCTACGAGCGTAGCGCGTAGCACTCGTCCGCAATGAAAGTGTTAAGAGTAGATCTAAACCCAGAAAAACATCAGATTTCACCCGAGTGCCCCGCAGTACAGAGAATGTGTGTAAAGGCTTTTTTTTCTTTTTTCTCTTCTTGTTATAGAATTTATGAGATAAGAATTTGTCTCTTGTAATACTAACCAAAATAAATGGTCCTCGAGCATCGGATGTCAACTTAGTAAGAGTTCCAATAATTCTTCATACAAAAACAGCTGACGTAGGCTGACCTATTCTTAGATTCCCAGGACACTGCTCTTATATATCCGATACACCGCATCCCTAAACTGCCTAATGTTATGTATGGTATACGGCAACTTGAATTCAGAATTGCCCTTGGAACAGGAAGTAAGGATCCCATATCGACGTCCTGAGGGAATGCAGCCTTCATGAAACGAACGCACTATCTACCTGCGAGTTTCGGAAAACAGAGATAATACTCGTGCCAATCAGAATTAAGTTTACGAATAGATACGTTTTGTCAAATCCCTTGATTTAATTTAGAGAAACAATTTTCTACTCATTGCAGTATTTTGGTTTCAAACCTCATCAATGTCAACACTCAACGTTACGTTTGTTATCTAACGTTTAACATTTTTTTTATTAGATTAGTAGGTATAATTAGTAATTACTTACGCTTACCTACATCGAGATTATCGGGCTATATATTTTTTTTTTAATTATTAAAATTATATCTACCTGCTTAAATTAACTCAGTTTACTAGTACAGAACATTCACAAAAAATGGCTTCAAGTACAAAATGTGCATTAAATTAGATAAAACAGAATGTCTTATAAATTATCGATTACAATTGTTATTACAAAATATACTTAGGTACGTATTTATTCGTACTATAGGTATGAACTTTATATGGTACATTATGTACCATATAAAGTTCTTAAATAATCAATTCACGAATACAGGCTGATATTTTATTCACCGTTAAAATGCTAGAGGCTTAATTCTGAGGTCATATTGATGAACTTTTATTCTGGGACGTCCATCCGATTCATAAAGAGAAAAAAATCTAATAAGGACTGTATCGTTATTTATAAATACAACTTTACTTGGCCGTATTTTTTTTATATTACATTTTTACATAAAAAACATACGTGTATCTAATTACTGCGTTAATAAGATACACATTTCATCCTCGTTTCACTCGACGTGAAACATCTGAATTAGACACAACTAACCCAATCCTCCCGAGTAATAAAAAATATTTCGGACAAATACTGCAAAAAAATTACGGTTTGCGAAAAAGACGACATCACACACAAAAAAATCGTACTATGAAAGACACGCTTTCACGTGCTTCGTAATGTCAAACATTTAGGTATTTTCATAGCACTTATATTTCACAAAAAAAATGTCCTGAATTTGTGAAAGGATACTTTAAAGAGAATATGGTATGTAGCTTACGTGTATTCTGGCTTTGACATCCAATATAACAATCATGGAGCATTTATATCCATCTGTTCCAACGATGGATCAAGCCCATGGTGTTTCATTAAGGCTTTTATGTGTGGCTGATCCTTACAGCTGTTTTACTGTTCTAAAAGTGAAGGTCATCTAAATCGTAGTGTAAAAATCTCATTTTAAGTAAAACATTAAATCCACCACATTTAATTTGTGTAAGCTTGATTGGGAAATCATGAAGACACCGTTTAGATAATATACTCGGGCAGCACCTTGCCTTATTGTTTCTAAAAATAGTACCTTGCAGTCGCTGAAATAGTCTTACATTCAGCTGAATAGGTTTGTCCGAAATACGTTTGATAGGCAATATTGAAAGCATCATAAAGACCCTAAAAGAAATAATTTGGAAAGTAGCCATATATCACATAACACTCAAAAATATCTACACGCCTTACACTCAGAACATATAAACGCAAAATAATACATATTTCAAGTGTTAGACCAGGTTGAACTTGTATTTATAAATAACAATACGGTCTTTATTCCATAAATTTCCGCCTACTCACCTAATATCTCGGGGTTTGTATGAAACATCAGATTTGTTTCTCGAATCGGATGTCGGTTCCAAAGTAAAAGTTCATCAATATGACCTCAGAATTAACCCCCTAAAGTTTGGCCGGTGAATAAAAAATGATCCTGTGTAAATAATAATGTAAGGTTTTTTATTATATTTAACGTATGATTTTTTTTATTCATCATTTTGCATAAATAAAAAATCATTGATTTGTGAATGATACTATGGGGTAGCTGCTGGCGGAGACAAACGAAATGCTGCCAAATGCGGCTTTGACTTGAAGCCAAATGGCGGTCTGGACATATCTATATACCATGGCCACCATTCGTCATGTATTCAATATGGCGTTTAGGAAATATTCGAATAGGAACTATAAATATCCTCGGGAAGAAATATCTAAAGTATGATATTCCAAAGCGTCAGAAATTCTAATAGTACATTGTGCATCAAGGGAGGTAAGTACGGAATTACTAACGAGAGTGTTAGAAGCCCGACGCCGTTAGGCGGAGGGCTTTTATGATTCGAGTTAGTATTCCGCTTACCGACCGTGATGCATACAATGTTTTTCATCACACTTGCCGACAAAAAAAATAAGTTTTAAGACATAACATTATTAAATGACGTACTGACATTTCTATTACTCCCTAGGGAATTTCACTTTTCTATTACTCCCGCAGCGCAGGCACCAAGTGTGATGAAAAAAAACTTACGTTTCCCTATAACAATGTATGTTTTAGAAACGATAAAGTCAATCTAGATAAAAAGTTACGTTTAAATAGTCGATACTGGCCACAAACACAAACAAACCGAAGCAACGACAAAGTAATTTTACTAAACACAAACTCAACTTTTAAGGACCATTAAAGCACATGTCGTGACGAAACATGCCGTGACTAGTGGAGCACAATGAGAATAAATGCTGAATGAGCCGGCAGGTCAAGCGTCTGACCTACATTTGCTTTATTAAGGCGCTTACCAGATATTATTTAGCTTGGGCCTGTGACGTGCATGAATGCTTTTCCTTATTGCATGTCGCTTTCACTTATTAACCTTTAGTAGGGTACACGCTCAAAAGAAAAGTACCTACGTTTTTTCTCTATGTTATTTATTTAATCGGATTGGCATATTCAATGTGGTGCAGTTTTGAAGGCAGGTTAGAGGGCTCTCCGTGTTGGTTTGGTAATGATTTTTTCAACACACTTGCTCGTAACGTAGGTATTATGAACCGCTTTTAGGCTCATAATCCAAGATAAAACACGCGTGCCTTTTCATAGCGTTATCGTCCTAGTACGGTAATAACATAGATAACCCATGTTTGCAAACATTTACAAGGAATTTAGTCAGGATATGTTTATTTTTTAAATTGACCAAAGAGTTGTCATGTGGCAGAAATAGCGGAATCCAGAAGATTATTACAAAATACTGTACATTTTCGTAAATAAATAAATAATATATTTAAATTGTGCCGAATTATTAAGTAATTATATGAAATGTAAAGCTAACGTATTTTTATTAAACGGTTTTTATTAACTTCACCGCGTATCAACTGTCGTCGATGCTTCAAATCTTGTGATCGATTTTTCGACCACTTCTACTGCACCGAAATCAATAAAATTTGGAACTCTTATCAAGTCCCCATGACAATGCAATATTATAATATTTGTATCCTTGTATCCTCAAAGCCTGATGCTGCAGACGTACTGCTTACCTTAACCGAGAGTGTTAGACACGTGAAAATGAAAGTATAGCATGTTTGGCATAGTCAAATACCTACTAACAGCCTGATCTTGACTTCCACCTCCTCACTCCTGATGCTGCAGTACTGCCTACAATGACCGCAAGGTTTACCTTTTATCGATATCTTGATTTTAAAGAAGTTCTTCAAATATATTCTTTATATACATGCGAATTTAATACTAACGTCCAACTCCTCAAATCTGATACTCCAGTGTTACTGCCTGCCACAACCGCTAGGTTTAGCGACATGTAGATTTTGAAGTACTGCTTTAGATATTTGGTAGAAACATACGGATTTAATTATCATCATCATCATCATCATATCAGCCGAAAGACGTTCATTGGTGAATAAAGGCCTCCCCCAAGGATTGCCACAAGGACCGGCCCTGTGCCACCCGCATCCAGCGACCTTCACCAGGTCATGAGTCCACCTTGTGGGGGGCCTTGCGGTACGTGACCACCACTCGAGTACCTTTACCTTACCGCCCCAACGGCCATCGGTTCCACGCTCGACGAGCCCCGCCCACTTCAGTTTAGCGATTCAAAGAGCTATATCGGTTACTTTGGTTCAGCTGCGGATGGTCTCATTCCTAATCCTATCTTGCAGAGAGACTCTTAGCATAGGCCTCTCCATTGCCCTTTGGGTGACTTTGAGCCTTCTTATGAGGCCCATTGTAAGCGACCACGGTTTAGTACCGTATATCATCACTGGCAACATACACTGCACTGATTAAAGACTTTCGTCTTCAAACCCTGCGGAATATTGGATGAAAAGATACAGACGGATTTAATATGAGTTCCAACTCCTCAAACCTGATGCTGCTGAGACACGTGCCACTGCCTGTTATAACCGCCAGGTTTATCGAAATGTTGAATTTAAAGTAATGCTTTTACTAATGCGTAAAAACATATACATTGAATACTCACTTCCAACTCCTCAAATCGGATACTGCAATATTACCATAACCGCTATTAGTGTGCCATAATCGCTGACAGCGTGAGTAGTTCGCGTAGGACGTGGCGTCGGACCTGCGGTCCTCTTGTTGATAGTGTGAGTTCACCCTTCGGGCCTTCGGGTTCGCGTAGGGCAAGCTGTCGGGCCTGCGGCCCTCCAGCTGATAGAGTGACAGCGTTACTGGCTCGCCCTAGCTGATAGAGTGACAGCGTCAGTTAATCGCATAGGGCGAGCCGTCGGGCCTGCGGCCCTCCAGCTAATAGAGTGACAGCGTGGTGATTCGCGTAGGGCGAGCCGTCGGGCCTGCGGCCCTCCAACTGATAGAGTGACAGCGTGAGTGAATCGCGCTGGGCGAGCCGTCGGGCCTGCGGCCTTCCAGCTGCGGCCCTTCAGCTAATAGGGTGACAGCGTGGTGATTCGCGTAGGGCGAGCCGTCGGGCCTGCGGCCCTCCAACTGATAGAGTGACAGCGTGAGTGAATCGTGCAGGGCGAGCCGTCGGGCCTGCGGCCTTCCAGCTGATAGAGTGACAGCGTGAGTGATTCGCGTAGGGCGAGCCATCGGACCTGCAGCCCTCCAGCTGATAGAGTGACAGCGTGAGTGAATCGCGTAGGGTGAGCCGTCGGGCCTGCGGCCGTCCGGTTGATAGAGTGACAGCGTGACTGGTTCGCGTAAGGCGAGCCGTCGGGCCTGCGGCCCTCCAGCTGATAGAGTGATAGCGCAAGTGGACAGTGTAGGGAGAGCCGTCGGGCCTGCGGCCCTCCAGTTGATAGGGTGACAGCGTGAGTGATTCACGTAGGGCGAGCCGTCGGGCCTCCGGCCCTCCAGCTGATAGAGTGACAGCGTGAGTGGATCGCGTAGGGCGTGCCGTCGGGCTTGCGGCCCTCGGTTGATAAGCTGACAGCGCAGGTGGTTTGCGTAGAACGTGCACTCGGACCTGCGGTCCTCCAGTTGATAGACAGAGAGTGCGAGTCTCTCGGATTCACGTAGTGCGTGCCATAGTGCCGTCGGGCCTATGGCCCTCCGTTTGATAGATTGCATGGATTGACCCTTTGGGCTTTCGGTTTGCGTCGAACTTTCCGTCAGACCTGCGGTCCTCCGGTTGGTCGACTGAGAGAATGAGTTTATATTTTATAGTCTCGAAATTCGACTTGTATAATATGTAATGTTGATTTTCTCAATAAACCAAATTGATTGATATATTCCTTGTCAGATCTCTGTTACCTAAGGTATTGTATGAATAACACGTCCATTTAAGACACTTCGGGCATTCAAGCTTAGGTACGTACATTAACCACGCCCAGCCTTTGGTTTTCATTTGTCAATCGAGATGTTTAATTTAAAAAAAATTGTGTCGGATTTCTAAAAATATCTATTTAGCAGGGATTCCCCTCTCGTTACACATAAAATAATGTCCATTACGTTTACATATGTGTAGTGATTAGTGATGAAAGCGCGAGAGTATAAACGTTAGCATGCATAATTATTTTGCATATTACAAACAACATCTTTGATCTAGAATAAGTAGATGCACTATCGGAAATCAACTTAACAATTGCACTAAAAACTTGAAAATAAAATAAGTAAAAAAAGTTTTAAGTTAAACGGTTTTTATTGCACCAAAAACTAGAAAATAAAAATTAGTTATACCTAACCGTAGATGCTACTTTCTGTAGATTACTCACGTGAAACTATTATCACTGTAGTCTTCCCAAGTCGGATGCTGAAAGCCACATTTAGTCTCTATGTCAGTGGATTAAGCGTTACCTAATCGGAAACTTTTGCCACACTAAAATAAAAATGTGGGGCGTTATTATAAAGAAACATACAAGTTCAAAATATGCATTGTAGCTTTTATTTTGCAATTAATCATACATCTGTTCCAACACTTCTACAGAGGTAAGTAGCTTTTATCAAGGCCAGAACAAAACTTATTACAATATTGCTGTCTTAATTTCTGTGTGTTCTTAAATAATTATAGTGACTTAAATAATCACAATTGCGTACGCCCCACGTTTTTATTTTAGTTTGGTAAAAGTTTCCGATTAACGCTTAATCCACTGACATAGAGGCTAAACGTGGCTTTCAGCATTCGACTTGGGAAGACTACAGTGATAATAGTTTCACGTGAGTAATCTACAGAAAGTAACAT
Source organism: Thaumatotibia leucotreta (assembly GCA_025490895.1). NCBI lineage: Eukaryota > Metazoa > Arthropoda > Insecta > Lepidoptera > Tortricidae > Thaumatotibia > Thaumatotibia leucotreta. The sequence continues at coordinate 179,928 of JALPQI010000704.1, read as the reverse complement.
CTACGGTTAGGTATAACTAATTTTTATTTTTAACCGACTTCAAAAAAAGGAGGAGGTCGACTGAATTTTTTTTTTTTGTTGTTGTATGTATGTTACCTGATATCTCCGAGAATAGTGAACCGATTCTAAAATTTATTTTTGTGATCGAACGTGTATTACCCCGAGATGGTCCCATTGGCACCAAGTTGGGGTCTGATGATGGGATCCTGGAGAAATCGAGGGATCTCTTCAAATGTTATAGGTACATGTATGGCGCTTTTGGTAATTTTCATTCATTTACAAGAATTTGCATTCAGAAAGTAGGATTTGAGGAAAGGGAGGAGGATCTTTGAGAAATCGGTTGAAGTCGGTTTTTTAAATTTTTAATTTGGTGATTATCTAGTTTTTGGTGCAATAAAAACCCTTTAACTTAAAACTTTTTTTACTTATTTTATTTTCATTTATGATATAAGTTTTTTTTTATATTGGGTGTTAAGTAGTAATTACCTAGCAACTAAGGTTAGTAAGAGTGTTACCTAAATGTGTTGAAAAACGTCGTATGAAACTCGTGCGCATTGATCATTATTCATTACTACACCACTGTCTGCTATCTTATGCGCGCTCGCTTACAGCTGGCGTGCAAAATACCGCCTCCAGTGTTATGATCAACTTAGCTCACTTGTATCATAATGTACTATTACGAATAAGGTAAATCATTTATCTGACATTATTTAATTTATGCTTTTTTGTGTTTGTCGGCTTCTTTCATTAGAAAGTAAAGTAAAGTAAAAGTAAAGTAAAAAGACAGCAAATGAAAAATGTTCCAGTGGATGATTTGGAAAATTCTGGCTCATCTGGTAATAAGACTGTTTTACCATATTTAATATTATATTTTAGTAAAAAAAAAAACAAGGATAAGAAATAAATTTTCTTTCGTAAATTCTTTAAATTACTGTTCTCTTGTTACTGAACAAATATTCATTTAGTTTGTAGAGTAGGTACTCTTCAGTTAAATTTATGGCTGCTGTAACAAGAAACACCAGCTATGTATTGAAAAATTATGAAAACAGCTGTCTGAAATTAGAAACGTAATTACTTATATAATTTAACCGTGAGCAAGGTAAATGGTATTTGCTTGAATCTAAACCAATAATGGCAAAATGCGAACCGGTAATCCTAATCCCATGTAAGAAAGGTTAGAGCGAAGATTTTCATCAACAAATAAAAGGGAAAATGGGAAGTATTTCAGAAGAATTTCCAATTTCGCAAACGAACTTTTAAGCAAAGTGCGTGTCAGACCACGCATAGTGGAGGATTTCATGAGTACCTGGGCCAATCAGCTTTTTTCGTGCGATTTATTAATTTTCATTTCACGAAAAACCCAAGAGCCTATATTCTACTCGAAAAACAAAATTAATTTTAACATGACAGGTTAAAAAAGTAACTAACACTTTAAATTTTTATTTGGTTTAGTATATGTATATTTCATTTATTTTAAAGGTAACTCAGCAGACATAGTTATATCTAAATTAGTATTAAAGTTATAATTTGTCTGCTGAGTAACGGTAATATTGACGCGATTCGCATACATGGTCACGCAAATTATAGAATTAGCACGCACACAAAAACGTATAGGTAAATCACAAATTGCATGATAATTATTGCTGTCTTATTACTGAGTAATGTTGCCAGCGCTCAAACAGGATGCACTTTGAACTACATTGACGGTGGGAGACTGGCAGACCCTATCAGTTCTGTTGTATCTTTTACCGTCCACATAGTGTATTCTCTTGTTTTAAAAGATCGGCAACGTCCATAATAAGATACTTCTGGAATACCCGTCACATTCACACTTGCATACTTGTTAGAACGTGATGGCAACGGCGACATACGATTAGACGCGGTATCATCATAAGCCTACAGATTGAACACTCGTAAGCCACGGTAACTGCTTGTTTACCAATAGCTGACACGTATTCCTATTTGCCACTCACTTCATAAAAAATAACTGACTGAATGACAAACATCATCAGCTTAAATTCAAATTAATTATTACTTATTAACAATCTAAAGTTTAGATAGAGAAATAACTTAAGAGTTTGTTTTTTAAACTTTGCAAGCTCTCCGCCATTACAGGAATATGAATTTCTATGTTCATGGAGACATCTGAAGATATTTCTTGGATAATTTTAGCCATGCAAGGGAAAGAATCAAACTGCATACTACTACGCTCCCGTGATAATGGGTAGGTTGATAAACAGAATCTACCTACCCACTTAAATAAATATAGGGTGCGTTCTAAAACGCATAATATGTAGTACTGAGTGAATGATAGAAAGGTGCGTTCCCAGTGGCGTAGCGTGCCTTGTCGGGGCCCCGTATAAAAATTTTTTGGAGGCCCTTATATGGAGGTCATATAAATTAGAAAGTTTTTATTCTTTTTCCTTACACACTTTGGGGGCCCCCGTGGCCCGGGGGCCCCGTATAATTGATACGGCAGATACGGCAGTAGCTACGCCCCTGCGTTCCAAATTTGTTATACACGGTGCCTCGCGAGGAACCCACATAATTTTAATGCTGAATTCCTGAGCATATTTAGAGTATTTAATGTTAGGTATGTAAAATTTCCTGGATTCGGCTTGGTTTCAAAGATAATTAACCTTTTTTCGGAAAAAGTTTTTCGACGTAACTCGTCATAAAACTTCTTTTTGATTACAATGCTGCCACAATGTGTTCTAATATTACCACACCTTTTGCCTGATAATCGAAAAATAAGAATAGACTTGACGAAAAAACCTGTCCCTAAAAAAGCATTTAAAAAATTAGTTTTAACAAATTGTTGTTATGATAAAAAGTATTGGAAATGTTAAAAAGTATTCAAAAAGTCTAAAAGAAATCGAAAAAAAATTTTTTTTTTGTGGAATTTGACATTTGGTGTCATAATATATTTTTGTTTATTTTGATGTCTAGAATGCATAGTTAAAATTATGTGATTTCCTCGCGAGGCACCGTGTATTTGTTATAGGAATTTGTACTACTTATAGGTATTTGTCGTAGAAACGAGTTATGGGGGGTCGCGAAAAAAATAGAGTGGCTAAAAGGGCCGTGACACCAAAAAGTTTGAAAAACACTGATCTAAACTAAACCACTCTACTCAAATAAATGAGAGATTGAAAGATGCAACTAAGTACCTAATTAAGACTGGCAAATAGGTACCTATCCGAAATTGTTCGTGAACCCAAATATTTTAATAAGAATAATTAGTTTAACCAACTTTACCAAATATTCGCATCACTTCATAAAATTGATAACGTAAACAAATAAATGACTTTTTCCCCTCACTAGCTCGTAAAGCGCTCGTTTATCCTTTAATACGAGCGGGTAAAAACGCTTTTTACCAACATGTGAATAAAGTAATTTGACATTGCTCTAATTCCTATAGCCCCCTACTGTCTAGTATAAGTGGATCTGTATGACCGTAGTAAACATGCGCAATCGGAGCTCACATGTTAAATTGGTCGGTTCTCATGGGTGACTTTGTAAGCCATTGGCTATATTTAATTTTCAGAAGTAACTCTATTCTACGATACGTTTCGACATTGAGTTTTAAATGGTTTCTTTAAGCTAATTTACATTTGGATGAGATTTGTAATCATATTTCCTCGCGATAGTGAGGGGAAAAAAGTTGTATTACACTTGGCGGCAAAGTTTGTTCAACTCTCGTGCCTTGAGACCTTCGCAATGCTCAAGATTCCAGTTTTTGAACCACTCGCTACGCTCGTGGCTCAATTTTGGAATCTTTCGCTAGCTCAGGTCTCAATATTGGCACGACAGTTAAACAACAACTTTGCCCCCTTGTATAATAAATAACTATCGTTATTGAATTTGACAACGGAACATGACGGCCGTTAATTATGAATGGACTCGGGCAGTATTTGCTTTCATCCACCGAGCTGGATAATGGAACTTTAATTTTTAATACCGCGTTATAATTTTCACGAGCAGTGTCTACACTAGCGTAGCTGAATAACTTGTGTGGTCGTGCCTACGAGGTCCTCGTTTTAGGGTTCGGTACTAACAAAACAATAAGAGAACCCTTATGACGCTGTTTGTCTGTCCTTTGAATAACTCTTGTCTAAAATGATGGCGCTGTGTGTCAGATTTCAAATAAATAATTATATCCAAGAGGCTAGCCTACACCATAAACTAGTAATTATATACATGGGGCATATTTCTCAAAAGCATGTAACTTGTAATACAAGCGGAAGTCCTTATCTAACTTATGGTGTCAAAAAGAGACTTCCACTTGTATTACAAGTTGCAAGCTTTCGAGAAACGGGCCCCTGCAAGTATTGTTTGTGTCCCTATATTGTATGCTTAAATCTTTAAAACTACGCAACGGATTTTGATGCGGTTCTTTAATATAGATAGAGTAATTCAAGAGGAAGGTTTTAGTATCAGTATTCTACCGGTGCTAAGTTGGGGCGGGTGGCTAGGTTATCATAATTTCCAAAACATATTTAAGTTTAGTAACCAGTCAAGGTAAATATCTTTTAAATACTAATTAAATAGTCTTTCAAAAGCAGTCCCTACCTTATGAATAACCAACATTCATACACATTCTCAGGGGAGCCTTTAATTATCCAATTTGCCGCTAGATAGCACATCCGAAAGCGAATTATATTGTAACGTGTAAACTTAATTGTTTCATATTTAGGTATCCCCCTGAGAACTGGCGTCGTCCTACGTAATATAATATTATCGACATTATGGTATATTAAAATATTAAGCCTAAATAAAGTTTAGATTTTTTCATCACACTTGCCGTCTAAGCGCGCCATTGCTTGCGCGCGTAGCGGGAGTAATAGAAAAGTGAAATTCCCTAGGGAGTAATAGAAATGTCAGTACGTAATTTTTTGTCTTAAAACTTATTTTTTTGTCGGCAAGTGTGATGAAAAACATTGTATGCATCACGGTCGGTAAGCGGAATACTAACTCGAGTCATAAATAATAATAATAATATAAATAAGTCATAAAACTTCTAACACTCTCGTCTGTATTTCCTTACTTACCTCCCTTGATGCACAATGTATTATTGTCGATTCGATTGATAGAGTTTAATATAAACTGACGATTTTCAGGAGATCAGGGATCAGAGGATCTGGCTTACTAGTTTTCGTGTGATAAAGTAAAGTTTTTTATAGAACCGTTAGTAGGCGTGTCACAGTCAAACTTGGCTGGTTAAAAAAATGCAAGTCAAACCTTCGTCTGTTAATGAGCTCTGAGCACTCAACACAAAGATATTACTCCTAGGCGAATTGAATAGTTGAAATCTAAGGCAATTGTGAATTAATTGCTTATGTAGTTCAGTCAGCAGATAAGTATTGAGGCTAATTTCAAAGCTACTCCTGGTAAAGATGATGTTCGAAGCCAGTGACATATAAAGTAGGTTATTAGTTAATCATTAGATATCTTACCGAAAATGCATGCGCTGAATTAATATAATTGATTGAATGACGGCCTACCAATCTGCAACGACAGTGTAAAATTGATACAGACAGGAAATTAATTCGGAAATTTCATGTAATTTGCTTATTCGATTTGTTTAGCTTTGGTGAACCAATACAAAGCTATATTGAGATGATGTAAAATAGCAGCAGAGCTGCATGCGTGCTTGGGCACAAAAATAATGAATTTATTCATATTTTGCCCATCCATTTTCGTAGTTAGGTGTTACGTCTAGCGTATAATTATGATAATCTTTAACGGCAAACTATCTTGTTTCAGATAACCCGCTAAAATGACTATTGACATCATAAAATGGAGATGAAGAAACAAGAAAAACCTGGCAGTTTATCGCCATTGAAGCCAACATTAAGGTTTGCTTCTTCTAATATCAATAGATCAAACCTACACTCCAATACCGCCGGCAGTCACCCAATAACCTATAACTATTCTACTATTTCCAGTAATATTGTCATGTGCAATCGTGCATTAGTTATGTTTGACATATTGCTAGCATGCAGGCTAATAGATACGAACAGCTTAACAAGGGACATTTTAGTTTTAAAACATCGTGTGGCTACGGTTCAGCTGACTGATAATAATAGATATGTGTTGATTAATCAATAATACATTTCCAATGAAATATCATTTTACGTTATTAACATTAACCGAGACATACTGAGAAATTATCTTTTTTTAAGATTATGTTCACTTGCACTTGCTAAGCCACTAAAACGACGTTAGAATTGCCAAAAATGTATGGACTTAACCCCGTGCTAATTAGTTAACCGTAGATAGGCTAATGGAGCTTATAGTTTTCGTTATTTTCACTATAACTTACACCTAATCTATTACCCTAGGGTCGACAGCAGTGAAGAGAGGACCTCTCGCTCTGGCAGCAAGGCGGAGAAAGAGCTCAAGCTACCGCCAGAAAAGTCGCCCGACGAGGGCGGCGGCAAGAAAGAAAGACGGCTGTCCAAGACTAGTGATAGTTCCAGGGAGACATTTGAAAGGTATGATTTAATTAAATATACCTATACAAATTTTCATCTTTGGTACTCGGAAAATATAAGGAGTGACTTACTATTGTCACATAAAACCAGAATAGCAAAGATGCTCGTAGGTCAGCAATTCTTTAAAAACTTTGTACATTTGGTGATCCAAGTTTGGATGAAAGTTTGAAGACGTGATCGTCTCCGATATTGAAAAAAATTGGTAGAATGGTCAAATCAATGATACGGAACAAGATCTCAGAATGTCCCGTAAAGTTTGTATGCAAGTTTCAGTTTTTGTTACCAAATTGCTATGCATTTCTGGTAACAAAAAGGAATGTTACATACAAACATTTTAGGAAATTTTGGGAAATGTGGTGGATCTTACTCAGCATCATTAACACTACCAGCCTACCAATTTTTATTAATATCGAAGACGTAATCCAAATGTATACATTTTTTGACAAATGCTAAAGTACTTGTATTTGTCTGTAAAACAAACCACTACTAGAACCCTATTTTGGAGACTTAATTTGAGACGGGATTTGAACACTTAAAAGAATAAGAGATTTAACTCCTAAAGACAGCATAAACTTTTCGGATTCCAATCCCACAAGATAGCAGGCCTCTTTAATGAAGAAACTAAAGCAAGCAAAGAAGCCCACCCGCCAGCTCAAGTGTCCGCTCTCTACGCCATCCTTTCTTATTAAGCGCCGCAAACATACAAGAGCGCTTTCAATTGCATCACGTAGAAAACGTTTCGTTTCGCCGCCTTTATACAACAGGCGTCATAGAAAGAACTTGCATTTCACACAAAAATATGACGGGTGTTGTGATAATTTTTAGGGCTCTGTAGTAAACCAGGAACCCCTCTATAGTTTCGCCATGTCCGTCTGTCGATTTGTCTGTCCGCAGCATAAGTAAGTCAGGGACTGTTAGTTCTAGAAATGTACTATTTTGTATAATCATACCGACAAACTGGTAAAATAACAAACATGTAATTTTTCTCTCTATGATATTTTTTTTATTTTCTGAAATCCTATAGTGTGCGGTATCGTAGAATAGGTATTTTAAAAAGAATAAGGGTCTCAGAAGAAAGTTTTTTTTATGTGAATATTTTCTGAGATAACCTTACCTCTAACTTAGGTATCCAGAATGATAAAAAAATGGTGTCTCCCCACCCCTCTAACTTTTGATCCGTTGGTCAGAAAAATATGGAAAAATATGATTATTATATAAATTATATTACGCTTATAGAATACTTACCTACTTTAAAAGGAAACTATTTCAAACATAATCAGGCAAGCTGTTATTGAATAACTACTGAACCCTACACTGAGCATGGCCTGACATGCTCATTGCTCATCGACATGCTCAGACAGACAGACGGAGAGACGGACATGGTTAAACTACAATATTCATGTACCTAAACAAAACTATGGTCAAAGTTTTACATAAGTACTTAAAATAGTGACAAAAATTACTCCCAAAGGTACCCTGTAATGTAGGTGTAATTATGAAACCGGACGTCGTTTCTGGAAAACAGTCCTCATATGAAGTAAGTCAATTACATTAATGTTTGTTTCTTCTTTAGATATACCCGAAACTGCCATTACTATCGCGAAACGGTTACTTTTATTGTATTACTTGGAGAGCGGTAAAGCTTAATTTATGAAGCCAAATGTATTGTCAGAGATAAAAAGAATTGTTCTTATTGTGAGAGTCACAGATAATGGCTAACACGTAATGGAGACACGCAAGACAACAAAGTGATCGTCAGAGACCGGCGACGGCAGTAACGTCGGCGTCTTTACAGTTGCATGCGACTTACAGACAACGTGTTTAAAAATGTAGCAACCTCTACAGTTACCATGAGTTTGCTGCGGTTGGAAATGTGTTACTTACATTATTTAGGCATCATTTATACATGCTTATGCCCGCTTTCCACTGAGAATGGAGCGGACTCATTAATGACTCCGTTTCACGTTCAGCGCTCGCTAAGGACTAGTACTCAGTTGACGGCTGCGAGTCACAGCAGCAGTGAAAGTTGAACGGGCCCATTAATGACTCTGCTCCGGTCGCAGTACAAAGCGGGCATTAGAGTGTCCCGCCTTTTGTACACGATTGTCGAATGACATAAAGTAGCATGCTTGTATACATTTTTGTACGATACTCGCCTGAAGATTATCATCACATATGAGAATATCACACCTCTACTTGAGTTTGCTGCGGTTGGAAATGTGTTACAAACTTACACTATTTAATTTAGGCATCATTTATTTACATGCTTAGAGTATCCCGCCTCTCGTACACGATTGTCGAATGACATAAAGTTTTTGTTTTTCGCATGCTCGTACCTAATACCTATACATTTTTGTACGATATTCGCCTGAAGATTATCACATATGAGAATATCACACGACTTCTCTCCCCAAAACGTATACGCAAAACATACAGTCGCCATCAGATATATCGGAGTGGACAGGGTACACCACAGATGTCATGATGTACTTAAGGGTCGGATTCCCGATTTTGTCGTTTTAGACCTATTTTCGAACAAAGAATTTGTTAAGTAAATATTACTCTACAAACATATTTCTTACATGAACTTATTCAGAAAGAACCCATGCAGAGGCTCCAATTGATATTATATTTTATGTTTACATGGATTTCCTAGAAATCGGCTCTAAATGTACCGAAAAATCAAAAAATTGCATATTTTTCGAACACGAAGCAATGCATATTTTTCTTTAACAGGCATAAAATTATCATGTTAATTTAAAAGCCAGATAACTGAATTAGTGCATCAGGGCATATTCATATTTTTCCTCATAAAGACAACGAAGAAATTTAATCCTTAATTTAAAATTGCGTATATTCTCCATACAAATGGCGACACGAGTCAAAATTCTCCTTTGACTCAGATGGCGCGAGCGCCTCCTCGAGGTCGGACGCACGCCAAATCGCTCCCGTTGACAGCTCTTTTTGACATTCAAAATGACATAAAATCATATACATATACGTCAAGGGATGCCAGTACTCAAAGTGTCTTCAAATAAGTAGGGTAAATCAATACGAAGAAATTCGTTCGAACTCCCTCATTTATTTAAGTTTTTTGTTATTTTTATGACCGAATACAAGAAAACTATAACAACTGATTCTAAATAAAACTCAATACTACCGAACACGTATAAGTTACATTCGCAGAAACGATTAAAAATGAAAGAAGTTTACGGATACGATTTGGTGTAATGGAGTTTATTTTCTATACTCTGGCAACAGATTACATCATTTGAAAACACATGTGTGACGGCTAGAAGTCAAAACGATAGGATGTCAATTTAGTTATGATAATAATAAGAAAGATAGAATATGTTTGTTAATATAATTATAGTAATAGGTATACTAAAAGTGATACGAGTCTTTAATGAATAATGGTTGATTTGTGGAATAAAATCTCTACTCACCGCCACCACGATTTCTGCGGCCGTAAGACTTTGTAAGAAAGTATGTATATATCTTCTCGGTACATTCAATATTGAAACAAATCCTCGCGAACTACAAAGTACATAAACTTTAAGCTCAGCTTTCCATTGTCAAACTGTAGCCGCACCATGATCCTACCGCATTAACACAAAAAGAACTGCCGAGGTATGGCGCCCTTCAGCCAGAAGTCTGCACTCGCAATACTTCCCTGCGGCAGCTTCGGCACGAGCTGAGCTACACATAAATAAGTTCGGAAACGTAACTTATTGATTTTTCGTTTGAAACTAGAATGATTTACATAATATACTTATATTCTCTTTCCAGGGGGCTTATGATGGTCCCGTTTTATCTATTTATCGTGCTACGCCTCACTTGCGCACTTACATACTTGTTAGAACCTGACGGCAATAACGACAAAAGATTAAAGACGGTACCATCATAAGCCTACAGAAATGGCACAAAAGGTACCTACCTACTAGTTATTTAGCCGTGTTTCCCTGTAAATTGCAATACATTCCTAGTTATTTATTTGTATTTTCTATATTCTTGTTATTATACGATTTCAATACATTTGTCACCATCCCAACTCCGCCTGCGGGTGTCGTAAGAGTCGACTAAGGGATTGAAGTGTCACTGACCACTATTTGATAAAATATTGATGGTGGGCAGCAGCATCATCATAGTGGACACATTACTGCGATCGCCAATCCGCTTGCCCAGTGTGGCGATTATGGGCATTTACCTCCTAATGCGTTTATAGGTACGCATAGTTGCCTACGTCCAGCAGTGGACTATCATAGTCTGATGATGATGATGATACGATTTGAATATTAGGTATGCATAAATTTATGACCACAGCTGGATACAATTTTTTCACTTTCATATCGTATATCTGCTAGCATACAAGTAAATCGTCGTCTAATAGCCAAAACTCACACTCCTCTTAGCAACCTCTTAGCAACCCTGTCAGTATTGAATCAGATCGTAACTGAGATACGAGCTTTATTTCGAGTACGTATTTGTTATTTTAGTTAGTTTTGTTTGTCAAATGGAGAAATATTTGTATGGTATTAATATGTATCCGTGGAATGGAGTGAGCTTAATGTAGTGTTTGTAAATATTATTTTTGGAAAGTTTAGTAAAAACGCTTATATTTATATACGATAATATAAAACTATTCACCTATTTGCAAATTTTCAAATCCGGCCGCCCTATAGGTACAATTCATGTACAATTACGACCGCCGTTCGGTTGCTAGGCGACGAAAAAAAATAACAGAGACGTCATTGGGGTATCAAATAAAATAATTATAACGTAGGACTGATTGAGACAATTTCTCTCATCTGCTCAGATGTTTCTTTTGGTAGATCAACGTTTGACATATTACTGATTGTTTCAGAGTCTATATTAAGCAGGACGTAAAAAGTGAGCAAGGAATAAATAGGTAATAGTTATATCGAAATTCCTCCGCGCGCCTCGCAAAGTTGCTGATGTATCTGCAATGTTGGCTATAATGTACCCTGATATGGATGGATGGTTACGTGAAACGTAAGATTTACATTTTTTATAGTATACGAGTAAGTAAGTAGTATTTACTGATACATAGTTTGTGTACACAAATACCGTGTGGTGACGGAAGTAAGAATACATTTGTCACCATATTTAATACAGTGTGTCCTTAGCCATTGGACAAAGCCGAAACGTATACAATATACATACATATATGCGCTAGGGTATTTAAAACCGATATACGCACTATCGTAACAATTGATGTAGGTAGCCGTTACCTACAAATAAATTAAGAAAATTTGGATAGACTTTAAAAGCTTATCAATTCATTTTTGACCGACTTCAATAAAAGGAGGAGGTTCTTAATTCGACTGTTTTTTTTGTTGTATGTATGTTACCTGATATCTCAGAGAATTGTGAACCGATTCTAAAATTTATTTTTGTGATGAACGTGTATATCCCCGAGATGGTTCCATTGGCCCCAAGTTGGGGTCTCATAGGTATGGCGCTTTTGGTAATTTTTATTAATTTACAAGAATTTGCATCCAGAAAGTAGGATTTGAGGAAACCTATGATGAAAACAAATCGGGGATCTTGGAGAAATCAGTTTTTTTTTATTTTTAATTTGGTGATTGTTATGGTTCCGTACCACAATGAAAAAACGAAACTCTTACAGGATTACTTTCTTGTCCGTCTGTCTGTCAAGAGGTATCCTGCCTTTTCGTAGAATTTCAGTTTGCCAAATATCACTTGCCAACCAACTATTGCAAATGATTCACTTGGCATACCAACATTTACTAAATTATTATTTGCAAACATTCATTTGGGTGAATTTCTTTCTGTAAACTAGGTTAGGTTAGGTTGGAGTTGGAACATGATAGTATGCGATAGACACTTCTGCGTAACGTTAGTTTGCCATGTGATGATTCTGACAAATGAAACTATGGGAACAATAGTTTGGGAAGTAATAATATGCCATAAAATTTTGGGCCACACATTAGTAAATCCGGTCAAGACCATTTACCTCTGGAATGCGTGAACGTATCGAGTTTAAATTTAAATGATATACTAAGGTCTTACCGTCCCTTGAGGCTGTGAAAAAATCAGGATTGTCAATGAAAAAAAAATCACAAAGAACGATATAACAGGTAGTTCCAATTAAGAGTGATTCCCGATTGTTCCATAGAACAATGACGTCATACAACTAAATTATATGTTAATTTTTAATTGTTATAGAATTACCAAGTATCATTTGTTCCAAACCTGTAATAATATGAAAAAAAACTGATATGGCAGTATTGTAAGATTGTTCTAGAGAACAAAATGGCAAACATGATATTTTAAATTGTTCCATGGAGCTGACACAATTAAATAGCAAATAAAATGACTGTGCCTTTACAAATTAGAGATTAATATGTGTATGCAAACTATTTCTTATCTTGGTTTCCGTACTGGCAGTTCATAGTAAACTAATCTTGATTTTCTTATGCATTTCGTTGGCAAGCCTTTGGTAAGATTTTGGTGTGACGATTTGATGCCTAAATCCAGTAAGTATATACAAAACTACGTGGCATATTCGCACGTTATCAACTAAACTGTAAAAACAGGACCCTAAAGTAGGTACCCTACTAAGACTTCACTGTCTGTCTGTCCGTCTGTATTATTTGCAAAGTATTGACTAAAACTTAGTACCTGTACCTACCACAACTAGGTACCACTGATGTAGTTTTATGGGACAACTGGGAAATGTAATTAAATTTTTTTCCATAATGGAACAAAGTGAAAAAGAATAGTTTTATGTTGTACTAGGTAGTACTGCACTGCAAGTAAACCAGAATAATGAGCTAGTATGTAATTATGTGGAACAAAATGAGAAGAAATATACTGCTTTGTACTATGACGTCACTGTTCTATGGAACAAATGGGAATCACTTCCAATTAGTAACGTACCAAGCAGCCCGTTCAATTTAACGGAAATACAAAATAAAACACGGTGTAGACTCGATGACTAAACAAGAAAGGCATATTTGGCGTTTTTCTAAATTCGCTCACTAAGGGGTGAAAAAGAAGTTGAAAGTTTGTATGAGGTATGAATATTTTTCAGGTTGCAGACTTGAAACTTTGTTTATAGACTCTTTGATACTATAAAATAATAGTGTGTTCGGCGTTTTATAAGTTATAAGTTAATTGATACGTAACAAGAAAAGCATATTTGGCAGTTTTCAAAATTGACCCCCAAGGGGTTAAAAAGAAGTTGAAAGTTTATTTAAGATAAAACGGTTTTGTGATTTATCATCCAATCATCCATTTTACTTCAAAACGTGATATTTCCTTACTTAGGGAAGTGGAACTGCCGATGAAGGCTAGAACGGAACTCCGGAACTCTTTGGTGTTTTGTATGTATGTAACTGGTTATGCATTTTAAGCAATGAAGATGGTCGTATAAGTTATTGTAAAATACCAGTTCTGATGGGGTATTTCCTTAGGAACTGAGGGAACTGGTCAAACCTTAGGATTGTGTATTATCATTTACAAATCAAGCATTTTCATTTATGCGTTGTAATGTATGTGGAACTGCCGATAAAGACTAGAACGGAACTCCTTAACGACACGTGTTTCACTTTTGGCAGATATTTCTGATTGATTGCGTAAGTTATGTTAGTTATGGAGCGATGGCGGTCATGCAAGTTTTTGACAAAGATCAGTTTAGATGGTAGGTCAAGTTAAGGAATTAAGGGAACTGATTAATGTAGAGTATTTATGTAAGCTACTCTGTAAAAGAGGTTTCATACTATTGTACCTTATAGTTTCGCTCTGTCCGTCTGTCTGTCCGCAACATAGCCCAGTGGCCATTAATATTAGAAATCTGCAATTTGGTACAGATATACAATATACATATTAATCATGCCGACAAAGTGGTAGAAAAAATTAGAAAAAAAAATTTTTTTTGGGTACTTCCCCAACTCGTGAAGTGTGAATGTTTTTTTTTATTTGCTGTAATCCTATAGTGTGAAATATCGTTGAATAGGTCTTTGAAAAAGTAATAAGGGTCTTCAACCAAAATATTTTTCTAAAGTCAATCTTTTCGGAGATATCCGAAGAACTACGGAACCCAAGCATGGTCCGAAATGCTATTGGCTGGTGTTATACGGCTAATGCTATTGATATGAAGACGTCTTTTGAAATAAATAAGCTACTCTTTAAAAGAGGTTTCATACTATTCTAACTTCTTAGGGTTCCGTAATATACTTGGAACCCCTTATAGTTGCGCTCTGTCCGTCTGTCCATCTGTCTGTCCGCAGCATAGCTCAGTGGCCATTAATATTAGAAATCTGCAATTTGGTACAGATATACATATTAGTCATACCATGGTAGTGGTAGAAAAATTAAAAAAAAAACATTTTTTTGGGTATTTCCTCGACTGGTGAAGTGTGAATGTTTTTTTTTATTTGCTGTAACCCAATAGTGTGGATTATCGTTGAATAGGTTTTTTGAAAAAAAATAATGGTCTTCAACCAAAGTATTATTCTAAGGTCAATCTTTTCGGAGATATCCGAAAAACTACGGAACCCAAGTATGGCCCGACATGCTATTGTCTGGTGTTTTATTACCTCAGGGGCTGCTAATGCTATTGATATGATGACGTCTTTTTAAATAAATAAGCTACTCTTTAAAAGAGGTTTCATACTATTCTAACTTCTTAGGGTTTCGTAGTAAACTAGGAACCCTTATAGTTTCGCTCTCTCCGTCTGTCCGTCTGTCTGTCCGCAGCATATCTCAGTGGCCATTTATATTAGAAATCTGCAATTTGGTACAGATATACATATTAATCATGCCGTGGTAGTGGTAGAAAAAAATAGAAAAAACATTTTTATGGGGTACCTCCCCAACTGGTGAAGTGTGAATGATTTTTTTATTTGCTGTAATCCTATAGTGTGAAATATCGTTGAATAGGTCTTTGAAAAAGTAATAAGGGACTTCAACCAAAATATTTTTCTAAAGACAATCTTTTCGGAGATATCCGAAGAACTACGGAGCCCAAGCATGGCCCGACACGCTATTGTCTGGTGTTTTATTACCTCAGGGGCTGCTAATGCTATTGATATGATGACGTCTTTTTAAATAAATAAGCTACTCTTTGAAAGAGGTTTCATACTATTCTAACTTATTAGGGTTTCGTAGTAAACTAGGAACCTTTATAGTTTCGCTCTGTCCGTCTGTCTGTCCGCAGCATAGCTCAGTGGCCATTAATATTAGAAATCTGCAATTTGGTACAGATATACATATTAGAAATTAGAAAAATTAGAAAATATTTTTTCTTTGTTTAGGTACCTCCCTAACTGGTGAAGTGTGAATGATTTTTTATTTGCTGTAGTCCCATAGTGTGGAATATCGTTGAATAGGTCTTTGAAAAAAAATAAGGGTCTCGAAACAAAGTTTTTTCTAAAGTAAATATTTTCATAGACATCCGCAAAACTACGGAACCCTATCATGGCCCGACATGCTTTTGGCCGGTTTTTTATTACCTTCGGGGCTGCTAATATACCTACAGGTTGATATAAAGCGAAAAAAAGGAATTTTCTTGTAGCGGCTACGTCACTGGTTTCTAATACCCTAAGGGCCCGGCCACATGACCACGGTGCGGCGTCGTAAACATAAAACGGCGCCGCGTCGGGGTATTGCACGTTATCGCACCGTGCGAAAAACGTTGCGGTACCGTGTTGAGTATCTACTCAAACGACAAAACACAAAACTTGGATGCATCTGCATCCAAGTTTTGTCTTTTCTTTGCTCGTGTTGTTTTCAAACCCTGGAAAAATGACTTGGCGGACCTCCTTCCACGCTCTAGTTTTTAAAAACGTATCTTTGTAATCGTCAATTGTTTTGTCGCAGAGGACTGAACGTTCTTCTACCAAAGAAATCAACATATCGGCATCTATATCCTCAACCATCTTTGAAAAAAGTGTATTTACTAGTGATCGTTATCAACGTGCACTTTCCGTGGCACTACGGTTGACAGAAAAAGTAACAAATATGAAAATGCTATTTTGTGCTATCGACACATACAAACTTTATCCTACTTTATTAAAGAAAAATTTTAATGTCATTAATTTATGACCAGAGATCGAATTTCGATCGAATTTAATCAAAATGAATATTCTAGTAACTATTTCAAGTGGAGTAAGATCAGTGTTATACAGGGTGGGAATGAGTATTCGGACAGACTTTACCAATACATTTTTGATTTCAAAAGAAGTAAAAAATATTATGAGACATATGTCATTTTCGGACAAAAAAGTTTGTTTTTTTAATTCTTATTTGTGATTTTTTTATTTTTTTTTATACCAATTTAATAATAAATTGTAAGGAAAAAAATTTAATTTCGGTGTAGGTAATTATTTATTATAATTAAAATGACTATAATTTCTGAAATTTTAATAATCTATAAAATACCTGTGTATTTCATTTTTCTGTCAACCATATTTTGCCACCAATACCGCAGTTGCCGCACGTTGATAACGATCACTGGTGTTTACTAACTGAGTAAACTGAGAAAGAAACTTGGTGCTAAAAGGATTGTGACGTTCCTTTCAGAAATTATAGTCATTTTAATTATAATAAATAATAATTACCTACACCGATTTTAATCACTTATTCAAATTACACAGATTTGGCTGTCAAACGTTCACGTCAAATTGAAAAATCCATTATACAGGGTGGTTAGTGAGTAACCCGACAAACTGGAAAGGTGTATTCCTGACCACATTTTGAGACTATAATGTCATATGAACTTTTCTGGAGTCAGCTTAATTTAAGAGATAATGACAGTCATGTTTAAAAAAAAACTATTTTCATAATAAGTCACTGATAAATGCCTGCACGATTAAAATTCTTACGCTAATAGTTTTTATGTATGTAATAGGTTTTAACATACTTACTGACGAAAGTTAGAGAAAATGACAAAAAGTATCAGAAAATTTTAACCTAAGAAAAAAATATATATTTAAAATAAATTCTTTCCTTACAATTTATTATTAATCATGTATAAAAAAATTAAAAAAATCACAAAAAAAATTAAAAAAATCAAACTTTTCTTGTCCGAAAATGACATAATATATGTTTCATAACATTTTTGACTTCTTTCGACATCAAAAATGCATTGGTAAAGTCTGTCCGTATACTCATTTCCACCCTGTACTCCACTTGAAATAGTTACTAGAATATTCATTTTGATTAAAATAAAGACTTTGCAAAATGTCATTTATAGTACTGTTATATGTCATAAATTAATGACATTAATTTTTTTCTTTAATAAAGTAGGATAAAGTTTGTATGTGTCCGAAGGAGAGTACTATTTTTTTGTGGGTACGTACGAGTTATAGAACAAAATAGCATTTTCATATTTGTTACTTTTTCTGTCAATCATAGCCATTGCCACGGAAAGTGCACGTTGATAACGATCATTAATAATTACACTTTTTTCAAAGATGGTTGAGGATATATAGATGCCGATTTGTTGATTTCTTTGGTAGAAGTACGTTCAGTCCTCTGGGACAAAACAATTGACGATTACGAAGATACATTTTGAAAAACTAGTGCGTGGAAGGAGGTCTGCCAAGTCATTTTCCACGGTTTGAAAACAACACATGCAAAGAAAAGACAAAACTTGGATGCATCTACTCAACACGGCACCGCAACGTTAATCTGCAGGCGCCGGTGCGCGGCGCGACAACGTGTGTTTGCCCGATGCAGCACCGTTAAACTGCACGACGCCGCGTCGTATTTTCGCACGGCGCGATAACGTGGATTTGCCCGGTGCAGCACCGTTAAACTGCACGACGCCGCGTCGTATTTTCGCACGGTGCGATAACGTGCAATACCCCTACGCCGCGCCGTTTTACGTTTACGACGCCGCACCGTGGTCATGCGGCCGGGCCCTAACTGATATGTCATTTTGGCTTTGTGCAATGGCTATGACACTCTGAATAACATCCATTTCTGTGAATATTAAGTTCTAAAGATGTGATCCACACAGGATTGATGAGATACCTCAAATACGAGTATATAAATATGCAAGTATATTTATATCTTTTTTATTAACCCATGATTAATTTTCAATCAAAAAGTAAAAAGTAAGACTACTGATAAAGACTACGAAGCTTGTTAGCGGCACCTATTTACGATTGGCCATTTGTGCAATTTGTTATAAATGTTATGAATAACCCTCTGCCGCTGATGTGACGTCTAGTAGATACCAGTGCATTGCAATGTCGCCGTTACAATGTGGATAACAAGATTTAATCTTATCACGTCACCAGACCAGTGGCAGTCGTCGTCGTCAGTGGCAGAAGGGTAACGAAGGCTGTCATGAACTGCTCCTTGGTGAACCGAGGGAATTACTGTTACAGAAACAGGATCGATTTTTTTTCAAGCCTGTAGGAGTATCCATCTGCTGGGCAAAGGCCTCTCCCTCAGATCTCCACAGCTCCCGATTCGGTGCCAACTCTGGCCAATTGTTGGCGAAGGCGTCCAGGTCGTCCCGCCATCTCCGCCTGGGCCTGCCTCGTCCCCGCCTAGTTTGCGGCATCCACTTGCTGGCTGTAATAGCCACCTTTCTGGATGCATGCGGTAGACGGTAGACGTGGCCGGCCCAATCCCACTTTAGCCTGGCAGACTTTCATTTGGACTTATGACTTTAGGTGAGTGACCATGTTTGAGCATCGTAGGTTAGGACGGGCAGGTTACACATGTCGACTTTGCGCTTCAGTGACATTGGAAGGTCGCCCTTCATTAGCTCTGTCATGGACCAGTAGCTCTTCCCGGCATTTTGAATACGGCGTTCAACTTCCTTGTCCTGCCTGTTGCTGAAAGACACTAGCTGGCCCAAGTAGATATACTCATCGACATAATGTATCGTCTGCCCGTCTACTTCGACCCTACATTTTGTGCTGTTAATCATCACCCGAGTCTTTGTGCGATTCATATGAACTTGACGGTGTTTTTATGCGATTTTGTTACGCGTTTTTTTTGTTCATTACCATCACCACTTTATTTACCGTTTTATAAAAGCAAACGAGACTATTGTGCCAGAATAGCAGACAAACATGCGTCTGCTACAAGATAATCGAAAATGACTCCACTATTTATATGCAGTTCGTCAATAATTTGGGTTCGGTAATGACTTGGTTGTTGCGACTGAATAATCGCATAGAACTACCCTTGAAAGCTTGCGTTGCTCAGGTCTTGGAACATTAACTGGATCGATTGGCATCAAGTTTTTTTGTCAAATATGACAATTTTCTCGCACTTATCTATTGTATACGCACATACAGAGTGGAAATTCTTTTCACGTTTCTATTCAAGATCAACAAAATTCTACTTAGATTTTTCTCTACTCTTATAGTATGTTAAAAAAACACGGAAGATGAACTAAAAAAAATGTATTTGGTCTTTGGCGGAATTATTATGACCACAGCCAGATCTCCTACTCCTACAGATTGAGAGTAAATCGTCTGTGACAGACGATGACGAATCTATAAGGTTTCCGTTCTTGTCATTTTGGCTATGGTGACTTTAAAACGCCCTATTATTTTTTTTAATGAATTATAGAGTTAATGGACGATTTATTGTTTTAGAGTAAGCGATACTACTAATGAAACACAGTCAACGAGTCTACCCCATTAAATGAGGCAAACCTAGGCAACGGAATTCCTCTGGCAAATGAAACCGCCTCAGACAATGTGTAAGGACACAGCTTTCTGCTAGTCATCAATTTCTAAGAATCAACCGAACAAAACTACAATGAGGTGTAATACTCATACAGTATATTATGATCATCCTCCAACTCCTCATCAAACCCGCACTATTACACCTTATAGTAGTTTTGTCACCAAAGGCCTACTAAACTTCAGCTCATTTTTCATTGTATTGTTATCGAAGTTAAGTAAGCATACTTCTCCTCTCACTACAATCGGCCCACCAAAATCTGGTTCAATTAATCGTTGCAATATTTGTAAGCATACGTATGTACATGTATAACGTAGGCACAGCTACAAAAGTCGGTATGTGTTTTTTTTTTATTTTTGGATTTTAACGCCATTTTGAACCTTTCTAGAAGACTATCTATAATAGTTCAGGATTTATGAATTTTATCATCATATCGACGCTGGAAAGGAGAAATTGGATAAGCGACATTTTTGAAGATATTGAGTTATACACACCGTTAGAATCGACAAATTTTTCCGCGTCGAATGAGCTAGGTTTCGTATCCATCTGACAACTTTTGTGTCGCTTATCCCATCGGTGATTTAGAGAACTTTCGATCATTTTTTACTACTAAACGACTTGGTTTTTGACAACTTTTAAGAAAATGGAGATTAGATAAAATATAATTCAACATAATGAATCTTGGATTATTTTACCTATTTGTCATGACAGGTTAAATTTTACTTGGATATTTTTGCTGTGTAACAACTAATCATCACTTGTGGGTTAGCTATTTCTACCCGACTGTATGATATGTTCTCATGTTGTTTGGACAATTTTACCTTTATCATAATTTAAAATTAAAGACGGTTAGACAATATTACTTAACTATGATATCTGAACTATTGGCGTTTATCCATTTTTACCCCTACATTTATTTATGAACCATATGTCGCTTAGGTATCCCTTTTTACCTGAATTTACATTAGAATACTACTGTCACTTATCCTAACTTGCATGAATGAAATGTCAGTAAAAAAGTTAGTAACAATTTGCATACATAAATGTCTGCTATTTTATTCTTTGTCACGTTATGTAGAAACATTTGGCAGAGGGGTTGTCCTGTCAATTTTTACTCTGCGTTAAATAAAATGTTTTTGATACTTTAATAAATAAAAAGAAAAAAAGAAATAGGTACCAACTAAAACTATTTTTTAATTATCATAACTAGTAGAGGTCCAAATGGAAAAAATTGTGCGCTGTGAGTTACAGTTTTGTAATTTTTACCAGAGCTAGAGGGTGTAAAAATAAATATTTTTAGATGTGGAGGGAAAACCAATTCCCTCCCTGAACGAGGGGAGAGGGGGGTGAATGTGGAAACGGTAGGGTTATGTTTAAAATTTTTTCGTCTAATATTTAGGCCTACTATTCATTGTTTGGTATCATTTTCATATAAAACAGACACGGGGAATTCATTTTTAATAATAAACATGAGGATTTTCATATATAAAAAAATAATTATTGGTATAAAGGTAAAATAATCACCGTTTTTATTTTGATTGTTGCGTTATATAAGTATTACCAAATAAATATATGAAAATTAAAAAAATACTACATGATAGCATATTTATTGTAGTTTTTAAAAATATATACTTTTTGGAACTTTCCATGCAAAAATAAGTTGTAAAAAAATTGCACCTGTCGCGTACCTCGAATAAAAAAGGGACGTTGCTTCGACTTATTGTTGACAGTACGTTTCTACTGCGGGAATTTAGCGATTTTGCGTAAACAAAATACTCCATAATGTCTGTTAGGGCAAATTGCATCAACCTGGGTTAACCAAGAACCCCGGGTTAAACGTTTATTTCACACGGAATTTGATAATTGATAAATTTCTTATAAAGTAAGTGACTGACCCGGCACTATACAGAGGATATCCGAGACATCAGCCTATGTGATATTAGAATGGCTCTTGAACAGCTCAAAAATAACAGGGCGTCTGGGGAAGACGGAATTATAGCTGAGCATCTGAAGCCAGGTGGTAAACCAATCCTTATGGCCCTTCAGAAGTTGTTCAACTCCGGAAGGGAGAACGCCTTAGGTATGTTATGGAACAGAAGAGTGGTGGTACTGTTCTTGAAAAAAGGTGACAACGCCTTATTGAAGAACTACCGATCCATCTCACTTCCGAGCTATATTTATAAGATGTTTTCAAGAGTCATTACGAATCGTCTTGCACGCAGACTTGATGACTTCTAGCCTCCCGAACAAGCCGGTTTCCGAATTGGCGTTTCGTAAATGTTATAGAGAAGACCGAGGAATAGGTACCTGCCCCTCTGTTTAGCGTTTAGCGTTTGTGGACTACGATAAGGGGGGTTTCCATTTTCCATGACGTACTAATGCGGTTTAATTTAGGTAATCGTATTAGTACGTCATGGTAACCCCCAAGGCCTTCGATTTGATCGAAACTCTGGGCGTACTGCAGTCTCTTTAACGATACCAAGTAGACTACCGCTATTTCGAAATGTTGAGGTGTTTGTACGAAAGCGCCACTATGTCAATCCGACTCCAAGACCAGAGCTGGAAGCATATTATACTGCAGCTGGGAGTCAGGCAAGGAGGTGTCATCTCCCCTAATCTGTTTACCGCTGCACTAGAAGATGTCTTTAAGACTGGACTGGAAAAGGTGAGTATCAACATAAACAGCGAGTACCTCACTCACCTTCGATTCGCTGATGATACGGTGGTCTTGGCTGAGACCTTGGAAGATTTCAGTACGATGCTCGCTGACCTCAGTAGCGCATGGATAAGACTAAAACTCTCGTTACAATCGGAGACTAAACTCGAAGGTGTAGACGACTATAATATACCTGGGACAAGCTACCCAGTTAGGTAGGTCCAACTTTGAGTAAGAGGTCAATCATCGAATCCGACTAAGTTGGGCAGCGTTTGGGAAGCTACGACACATCTTTTCGACGAATATTCCGCAGTTCTTGAAGACAAAAGTATTTGACCAGTGTGGCAACACACACTGATCAAAGATTTAAAAGAGTGATGACTGATGACATACGGTACTGAAACGTTGTCGCTTAGAATGGGCCTCATAAGAAAGCTTAAAGTCACCCACAGGAAAATGGAGAGGGCTATGGTGGGAATCTCTCTGCGAGGTCGTATTAGAAATGAGACGATCCGCAGCAGAACCAAAGTATAGCTCCATAGCTCTCCGAATCACTAAACTAAAGTGGCAGTGGGCGGGGCACATTGCACGTAGAACCGATGCCCAATGCGGCGGCCTCGCAGGTGGAAGGCACAGCGTGGGTAGGCCCCCCACAAGGTGGACAGTGAAGGTCTCAGGAGTCCGCTGGATGCGAGTGGCGCAGGACCGGTCATTGTGGCAATCTTTGGGGGAGGCCTGTGTTCAGCAGTGGACGTCTTTCGGCTGATATGGAAATAATGATGATTTATGAAGTAAACGTTTAACAATTGATTGTCAAATTCCATATGATATAAACTTTTAACGGGGGTTTAATTAAAATTACCTTTATCGTCTTTGGTAATGAGATCATTACCTAATGACACTTGTAAAAATGATTACCCATTCCGATTCATATGATCAGATACTATATATCATACATGTGATCAGATAGACCAGATATATAATATGCACGCGGTATACAATAATCGATAAAATCTTAAAATAGAATCTGATCAAATAAAATTTTTAATAATCTTAGGTTACTTAAAAAAGAAGATCAGAAAATATTCAATTTACTTTCATATCAATAAATATTTACAATTGTAATATGAACAATAATATGTAAGTAAGTACAAAAATATGTATAATCTATGAGCAGTTGCCGGCACAAAAGTCTCTTGTTTGAGATTACGCGGAGGTTTTTGTTGGAGGTACGCGTCAGGTAATTTTTTTTTTCAGTGTATTTTTGTATGGAAGACTACAAAATGTGTATATTTCTAAAAATTGCAATAAATATGCTATCTTACACATTTTTTTTTAATTGGATAAGTTTGTTTTTTAATACTTATATGACGCTTAAATTAAAATAAAAACGGTAACTTATTTACTTTTTCTCCAAAAAATCTACATTTTTATATGAAATTGCTCATGTTTATGATAAAAAATGGATTTTCCAGTTCCGTTTTACACGAAAATGATACCAAACAACGCATAGTAGGCATTATTAATTAGTAAAAAAATATTAAACGCAACCCTTCCACATGCACATTCACCCCCCTCCCCCCGCGCTCAGGGGGGGAATTGGTTTTCCCTCCACATCTAAAAACAACTATTTTGAGACCCTCTAGCTCTGGTTAAAATTACAAAACTGTAACTCGCAGCGCACAATTTTTCTCAACTTTGTATGGACCGTGACCCTTACTAAACGTAATACGATGGATAAACATACCAACAGGTACGGTTGTTAAAAGTAGATAGTTTTCAAGTGCCTCGTTTGTAGGTAGGTACTAACTATTGTTGGCTCAATAACGAGTTATCCTTGTTGATTTTGCATGTTTTAACCCTTAAATGCATGACCTTGACAAAGGTTTATTCTAATTTGAATTCTGACATGTTGTCAATAGAGTCGAAAATACATGATGCATCATGCAACCCTTAAATGCATAGTGATGTATCACTATGCATTTAAGGGTTAAAATAAAGAGAAATGATCTCAAATAGAAAAACAAAATATATTTGTTCTTAATACTTAACAATAACTATTACTTACTCACATACTTACCTACTTTTTGGAAGAAAGTTATAAAAATACCTAAAACAGTGTCTTTCTTTTTTCACGTGTAAGTAAATTCGTTTACTAGTCACGGAATGTTACTCTTGTAATTGAAATGTCTGATTATGAAGTCTAAAATAGTTTCTCATTTTAAGTATGTGGATATTTCTTACTGATATATTTATGCTATTTTTTTCAATTTATATATTTTTACCCGAATATAAAATAAGCCACATCGGCAGTTAGATAATTTTAACATGATGAATTTGTTATGTAAGTCTCGGGTGGACTTTTTTACCTTCCTTATTTCTTTTACAACGTGTTGGTTAGATAATTTTACCTGAATCAATTTTTCCGACCATTTTGCTTAAGCGACAGTAAATCCTTAAATAACACTTGAATACGTTAAATAATTATAACATTACATAGAAAACATATTATTTATGTCCATAAATAATGCTTCAATTATTTGATTTGGCCTCCTAATTCATTTTAATGATTTTTTTTCGAAAATCTCGGCGGTTTTTTGCCTCTCCTGTAAAGTACGCACTGTGTCGCTTATCCAATTTCTCCTTTCCAGCGTCGATATCATCATCATCAGCCTATGATAGTCTACTGCTGGACTTAGGCCTCTCCTTTTAATTACGCGTGTGGACGCATTAGGAGGCAAATGCCTATAATCGCCACGCTGGGCAAGCGGATTGGCG
This sequence comes from Thaumatotibia leucotreta, assembly GCA_025490895.1. NCBI lineage: Eukaryota > Metazoa > Arthropoda > Insecta > Lepidoptera > Tortricidae > Thaumatotibia > Thaumatotibia leucotreta. The sequence continues at coordinate 154,296 of JALPQI010000704.1, read as the reverse complement.
ATCGCAGTAATGTTTCCACTATGATGACGCTGCTGCCCATCATCAATCTTTTATCAAATAATGGTCAGTGACACTTCAATCCCTTAGTCGACTCTTACGACACCCGCAGGAGGAGTTGGGGTGGTGACAAATGTATTCTTACTGCCGTCACCACACGGCCAATGAATTTTAGCTATGTGTTATCATACATAAGCGGGTTCGATTCCCGGTTTAACCATGAAATAATTCAAAATGCAATTCAACTTGTTTTTGTAAATCGAAATAATGTCTTCTTTCAGTAAGATGTTCCTTTACAATAATTAAGGTATTTTTTCTCCGACGTCGCTATATTTTTTTTCCATACAATTGTTTTAAAAAAAAAATAATGATGTTTTATTCAGTTTTAAACATAAAAGGAATCGTCTTTCAGTAAAATATGCTATCTATGATATTTAAGGTGGAATGTCACGGTCAGCTAGGCACTACAACGCCAATAGATGGCGTTATAGTGCATAGGTGGCGCGAATTCTACGTATTTTTATATTTTATGTATGATAATAGAAATATTTTTAATAAGTAATATGTTTGCCGCAAATAAACTGCTGTTTCTAATGTGGCCAACTAAATTTCAGGTGAGGTTTAATTTACAAAATAAGTTCATTTGAATAAATACGAAACGCTGCCGCGGCTGCGCAGTATGCACACACACATTCAAACCCTTATTCGTTTACGAAACCGATTGCTTATTTCGGAACGTGTATTGAACTTGGATTAGGCTAGTCAGATGACCGTCTGACGCACATTCGTTAGGACCAAGGTTCAAATCTCGTAATTTCAATATATTTTTTACTTTACATTACATGACTTTTTATTTTTTTTAATGATACTTTACCTATAATTACATTAAGTAAGTAAGTAAGCATTTTTTTTAGTAATAAATAAATCACCTGTGGCCTATCCCACAAAACTTTACAAGCGTATAATTCTACAAATTTGTATAAATTCCAAAACAAATAATTGTCAATTTTGTAGATTTGTATGCTTGTAAAGTTTTGTGGTATTGGTCTCTGAACTACCAACCTAGTTAGGTTTAATTTTGGTGACCTTATATATTTACTCACCAAAAACGTTTTCATGTTATGGCATCCAGTTCCGGTATTTTTTGCATGGTCAATCTGAAATAGCCTATACTACTAAAAAACGGGCCTGGATGTCCTAACCTAATAGGTGTCCAATCAGATTGGGACGGAATCTATTCGATGACTTCAGTCAGATAAGTTTTCATATGTAGATATAATTATATAAGATATTTCTAGTCACTTTAATTATTAGATTCCTTCCCATTCCAATCACGTGCGGAATACATAGATAAAGAAAACAGATCAATTTATAAATTCAGTGTTTTATTTACATCATATATCATATTATTTTTATTTATTATTTCTGTTTTACGTTTTTCTGGTTTTATACATGGATATAGGAAGATTGCTTGACGTTGTGTGTGTTGCTTGGAAGTGAGCCTGACGCATCTACACATATTGTGACACCTGCAGTTGGCCCTGGATCTGAAATCAGAATACTCATCGTCAAAATGGTGTATGAGGAATTGATGATTACTGGAATAAAAAATACATTTCAGCTTTGTCTAGTTAGGTGGTGGTGAACTTGACTGCGAAGTTAGGGAGGGAACCTGGGTTCAAAACAGGTTCAGTGAGTATCTACAAAATGGTTATATTTTTAAAAGTTCAAGGCCTGGAACTCATCATCCCTCGGGAAACTAACGTTTCCGGTATTTATGTAAAAAAAAATATTATTCTTATAATATATATTACTATTTATCTACATGTCAAGTTTCCTTATTCCAATCCGATGAGCAGTTGTTGCGAAAACAATAAACATCGAAACATTTTTGTTATAATAATAGTGGAAATATATAATAAAAAAAACTGGTTGAATACGGGGAGGAAAGATATCCAGCAAGTCAGCCTCTACAGAACTTACCTTTTGATTTCTCCGTAATATAGTATCATTTCTCCAAGGCTTCGCTTACAAGTTTTTTTCAGGCCCGAGTATCGGTGGTTTTTATAGCCTTGCCGGGACGTTTGTGGCTACATAATATACACACGTATAATAAATCCTCATGTAAATCACTGCACGCTATGAGATATTTCAAACAATCGTAGGCAATTTAGCGTCAATTCGGATTTGTAGGTATAAACAAATGGTAAAACGATAAAGTACTGCCGGTGATTTAGAATCAGAGTGACGTTTGAATTTAGTGTTGCCTTGCCAAATAGGTTTTACGTTCAGTTCCTCGAGACTATCATTTAGTACGCACATCTATTATAAAAACATTAAATGTAACTAGTATGTATAGGTATATTTTCTATAATAAAAAGTCTTTCGTTCGGCTTTTGCGTGGGGATATGGCCTATATGGCAACATTAGCAACGCTTGCGTTTGATATTGTTGAAAAATAAATAACATGCGAAATGCGTTAGGGCAGAGCGGCAACGTAGCATTTTCAGCCAACTGGCAACGCCGCTTTCTAACGCACACACCGAACGCACGATTGGTGTATGACACTGTCATCGTTCACCCACATATTGACAAATCTTTATCAGAATAAAGTACTAATTTAAGCTATTATTCGACCCTTTATATTACAGAAACATAATTTGCCGCAAACAACTATAAAAATGATTGTCGATTTAAGTGATTTCATTGTAAAACTATGCTCCATTTACCCATATTTGAATAAATATATTAGTATGAAAAACGAACCACCTTAAGGTACTTTCCCTCCATGTGGCATCGCCGTGGGACGCCCTGTATAATAGATCAGTACATACGAGTACAGGCTGATTGCGAGCATCGCGAGTTGCGACATATTTTAATGTTGTATTCCTAGCCATATTAAGAGTCTTTAATGTTATATGAAATTTCCTGGATTCGGCTTGGATTAGAGATAATCAACCCTTTTTCGAATAAGTTCGAGTTGTGATAATACTGATAATAAATATGTACTCAAATATTTAATGCCCTCGCTGGGATTTGAACCCGGATCCTCCAGCATCGTAAGCACATTCACTACTAAGTACCTAGGCTACGGAGAAGGCTGACTAATAATATAACTTATCTAACTTTTTTATTATAGGAACCAGGAGCTGCCAGAGGAAGAGCATGAATTTATTATAGAGAAAGGTACTAGTCATGTAAATAGTCCAATTACAGGGCGACGGATAATTAATGTACAACATTTACTGGATCAATTAGCTGAGATCAATGATCATGGCCCATAATTTGGATGTATTTTTTCTTATATGAAAATTAAATCTCAAAAATGAAAGGGACTCCACTCGAAATAGTCCATTATATTACGGAAAAAAGTTCACATTCGGATACCAGCACCAAATTTTAGTATGTTGTTAAATATGTCATTTTGTATCCAAAACTGCCGGGAGACACTCTCTCAAAGGTCAAGGTCACCAGTAATGACGTCATCAAAATGCCTAGTGCCTAATTTCAAAAAGCGCTTATTTGTTCCTCAACCGCCCAACGTACACCATTGTGTGTGGTATCAATTGAAAGGTTATTAAATATGCTCTAACTTTATCTTTTTGTGTTATAGCGAACATCTAAAAATAAAAAAATATCGTTGAAAGAATAAAAATATTTTTTTACTCTTTTCGTACAATGTACATTTCATCAGGAAACAAGCGGTATTAGAAAAAAATATTGAAGTACATAAATGTAGCCAAACTATCATCCTAAAATAAACAGTTTAAATCATCGAAATCGGTTGAAAATAAACAAAGTTATGTCATTTTCTATATTCCGCGGCAAACGCCATACACCTGCCATCCGCCCACCCGCCAGTTCGAAAATGTGAATTGCACCCAAACTATGCGATTGATTTATACTGATAAGATATGAACTAAAAGCCAATTAATTATACAAATACAAGTTATTTTAAAAATACTGTTGTTATTAAAATAAAATACATAATTTAAGAAAAAAACAAATGAAAAAACATAGTAACTTAGATCAAGGTAGAAAAAAGGTAACAAATGAATAAAAATAACTTCTAACTATCAATAAAAGAATATTTGTATTTATTTAACGTTTTATTCTGAACAGTAAATTCTGGAGCAAGTTCCTTCACATACACAAAGAAGAGTGCAATTTAAAACGTTTTTTACGCATACGCCAACGTGGACAGGGCACAAGTTCTTTACAACTTGCACTTGCATCAGGAATCGTTTTCCACTATGGAACTGTAATATAGACAAATACTTTCTCTGCTTTTTTTCAGCTCCAATCGCAGGGATCAATTTTCTTGTGGATAAAGCAAGGCACTTCGTCCATATCTTCGTTTGTTTGTAGAATGGTCCGCTTCAGATGTTGAGTCAGTTTCAGTGCATCTTTAGTTGGTGAGATCGTAAATTAAGGAACATTCCGCCTTGCTATAATTAATTGTTATATCATTTGTAGTATCTCTGGACATTCGTCATCCAAGTGGTGGACGGCCTTCCTCTTTCCAGTAGCCATGGACAGATAGTTTATCACGACATGACTGTCCGGTCGGCGAAGGACGTGACCTTACCATCTTAGCTTATTTTTACAACCTTGAAACTCCTTTTTACATGCTTGTTGTGAACTCTGGCCGTGAGCGCGACTCCTCCTGCCCATCGTAGCAAACGAAGTATGCGATTAGAAGCAATCCCAAATATTTCAGCAATGGACGGATCGCATAAAAAAATAATCAAACTTGCCTACAGGCAAAGTTTGTTCACACAAGCTAACAATATAAAGCACGATACTGAGCACGGAAATCTTACATCAGTTCGTAACAGCAGAATTGTTTCAACTAATAATTCATAGTTAGCAGTAGTAAGAATAACGAGCAAATTACTAATTTTAATAATTAGTAGGTTAATGAATATTCCGTTGGAATGACAACTGTAATCTGTGCATATAAAGGTAAGTAAAGTCCTCACTTCTTCCTCCGTGACTATGCTCTCGTCTTCACGCGAACAAGCCTATGCCAGAATATTATTTTACACACAGCCGCCGCTGAAACAAATAACCACCATCCATGAGGGTGAGGGTTTTTTTAGAGGGACGGAAACTTTGATATTTGGAGTTGCTTGCCCTGGAAAGGATTTACATGCTCTCGATACACGATGATAAGATTGTTAGCTTGTTTGAAGAGACTTTGCCTGTAAGTTTGATTAATTTCTTATGCGGTCCGTTCATTGCTGATATGTCTCTGATTGCTTCTCATCGCATGTTATGTTTCGGCTGGAATCGAGCGGGCTGTCGAGTATCTGGTATGCTCATTTATCCCTTTCCCGTTGCTGGAGCTGTAGGTTAATGTCACGGCTGCGTTACTCCATTATTTTCTTCTAGCCTCCTTGTATTTTTGCAGAACCGTAGAATATCTCTGGGCGACCCCAGGGAAGAACTCATGGATGTCGACACGTTCATGAGTTCTTTCTCCTGCAACCTATCCCCAAACACATAATGCCGCTGCGTACATAATGCATTCTACCAGAACATGCTGACTAGTTTCGTCTCTCCCGTAATGTGGACAGGCTGCTTAATTACTTATTCCCATCACCTTAAGATGCCTGTTGAGGGTGTTGTTTCTCGAAATAATTCTGATCAACATCCTCAAGTCAATTTTTTCCAACTTCGTAAAGTATCGGGTACTCCTCACGTCATTTTAGCTTGCCTAGAAGTGGTTTCCTCTTTCCACTCTCTCTCCGCTTCTATTTCTTTCAGTTTACTCAATACTCTATCACATACATCGCATGCTATGATAGACAGGCGGAGACACGCTCAAGGACTGCGTTCGTCACTTATGTAATGTAAGGGTTAGTTTCAAGATTGTAAAAATAAGCTAAGATGGTAAGGTCACGTCCTTCGCCGACCGGACAGTCATGTCGTGATAAACTATCTGTCCATGGCTACTGGAAAGAGGGAAAGAGGAAGACCGTCCACTACATGTCCAGAGAGACTACAAATGATATAACAATTAATTACAGCAAGGCGGAACTGAATAGCGGTAAAAACTTTATGTTCACATAATACCTTGTAAACTGTGTGGAAGCAATAAATGACTGAGTATTGAGTATTGAAAGCATCTCACCAACAAAAGATGCACTGAAACTGACTCAACATCTAAAGCGGACTATTCTACAAACAAACGAAGATATGGACGAAGTGCCTTGCCTTATCCACAAGAAAATTGATCCCTGCGATTGGAACTGGAAAAAAGAAGAGAAAGTATTTGTCTATATTCCAGTTCCATTGTGGAAAACGATTCCTGATGCAAGTGCAAGTTGCAAAGAACTTGTGCCCTGTCCACGTTAGCGTATGCGTAAAAAACGTTTTAAATTGCACTCTTCTTTGTGTATGAGAAGGAACTTACTGCAGAATTTACTGTTCAGAATAAAACCTTGAAATATATATATACATAATATTCTTTCATTGATAGTTAGAAGTTATTATTATTAATTTGTTACCTTTTTTCTACCTTGATCTAAGTTACTATGTTTTTTCATTTGGTTTTTTCTTAAATTATGTATTTTATTTTAATAACAGTATTTTTAAAATAACTTGTATTTGTATAATTAATTGGCTTTTAGTTCATATCTTATCAGTATAAATCAATCGCATAGTTTGGGTGCAATTTACATTTTCGAACTGGCGGGCGGGCGGATGGCAGGTGTATGTTTGCCGCGTTTGCCGCGGAATGTAGAAAATGACATAACTTTGTTTTATTTTCAACTGATTTCGATGATTTAAACTGTTTATTTTAGGATAATAGTTTGGCTACATTTATGTACGTCAATATTTTTTTCTAATACCGCTTGTTTCCTGATGAAATGTATATTGTACGAAAAGAGTAAAAAAAAATTTTATTCTTTCAACGATATTTTTTTATTTTTTGATGTTCGCTATAACACAAAAAGACAAAGTTAGAGCATATTTAATAACCTTTCAATTGATACCACACACAATGGTGTACGTTGGGCGGTTGAGGAACAAATAAGCGCTTTTCGAAATTAGGCAGCAGCCATTTTGAGGATGTCATTACTGGTGACCTTGACCTTTGAGAGGGTGTCTCCCGACAGTTTTGGATACAGAATGACATATTTATTACCATACTAAAATTTGGTGCTGGTATCCGAATGTGAACTTTTCCCATACATACGTGTCCGTAATATCATGGACTAAAATTCAATTTTCGGTGTGAAATGTGCAAGAGAAATTTAATGTCAGTTCTGATGAACGCTGCGATGATAGTATGGATGTAAACCATAAAAGCTGTTTCAGCTATGGGCTCATGCATAAATCATGTGAGGTTTTTTCGGCTACTTTTTGACGATGTAGAAAAATACACGAGAGGTCTCCTTGTACCCCCCCTCCCCTAACGTGATCTTTCGTGATGTTTTCTTGGACCCCCTCCCCCCCTATAGGTCCACGCATGATTTATGCACAAGCCCTATGATGTCTATGGGATCAGGATTTTCTCATTAGGTAGTGCTTACTTCTCAATTTAAAATGCCTGACCTTACTCCTAAATTATATTTGGCAACTCAAAACACAGTTTGTGAGTGGTGAGAAAGAGTAGCAGCATATTGCATGGCCGATGCCGCCAAAAAAAACAGACTGCAATATCTCAACGAAATGTTATTTTTTTAAGTAGGTAGTAACACTACGATGTACCTATATATTATACACGGTGGAATTTAATCGGTGAACAGGAACCCATTTTTCTAATTCAGTAATCGATGGCGGTCACGTTTATGTAGTACTTAAGTGGAACCAAGTTTTTTTTTAGCATAACTAATTTTTATGTTGAAATTAAAATTTATTGTCACCCTACTAATGGTTTAGTCTGAAAAGTTTAATACCTCTTTTCAAACTATCAGCCATAGAAACTTAAAACATAAATGAGCAATAACCACTCACATGCTTTAATTTTTGCGATAGACTCTATTCCTATGTAAAATAAGAGCGATGCATGGCTGATAGTTTAAAAAGAGGTATTAAACTTTTCAGACTAATCCATTAGTAGGGTGACAGTAAATTTTAATTAAAGTTTAATTTCAACATAAAAATTTGTTATGCTAAAAAAAAAACTTGGTTCCACTTAAGTACTACATAAACGTGACCGCCATCGATTACTGAATTAGAAAAATGGGTTCCTGTTCACCGATTAAATTCCACCGTGTATAAAGTTAAATATCCCATATACCACTGAAAAAATATCGAAGCTTACCAACGCCAGAGGTGGAATTTGAACCCAACGTCCTCAGCTTTCGTGGCTGATGCTTAAACCACTGGAGTGGCCGAGTGGTTTAGGCAACAGCCGCAAAACTAAGGACGAGGCTCCAAATCCCACCTCTGGCGTTGGTAAACTTCGATATTGTTTATTTAGTACCTAATGTACCTATATTATGACATCAAATATTTAAATTAGTGAATGTAATAATTTTTTTAGGATCTATTTTTTTATAAATATTAGATGTCATATACCAAAGAAAAACGACCAAGATCACCTATGTCCGAAGTGGGGATCGAACCCACGTACTCAGCTTTCGCGGCTGATGCCTGTACCCCTCGGCCACTCGGTCTTAGCAACCACCGGTCAAATTTCTCGGGTATATGCAATCCCTTACAAGGCTAGGCGCCTTTGACCATTCTCTAAGGGCAAGCACTAACTACATGCCTGCAGCTCCTATTTAGAATACTTTACAGTTTTCTAGAATAGCTAGAGAGAGATGGTGCTGCCATCTATTGAACATATTGTGAAAACACAAATCAAATTATTTATTAACTGTAGCGGGGGTGCGTGCGGGGCGAAGAGTCAGAGTCACAGGTAACACGAACAGAGCGTTTAATATTGCACGTAACTTGTTTACAGTGATCTAATGACGAGTTCCCCAGCCAGTAGGTGTGAAGGGTACTGGAGCGGAAGCACGTTTCAGGTTCTTTAACTATTTATAGCGCGTAGTTCCACGAGGGAAGCAGGGGGCTATACGTAATTAAAGAATTGTCCTATGATTCGATACAAAACAAAATACAGGCGGCGAGCCTAACCAAACTTGGAAAAATCTTAATAGCGCGATGTACGATTCCCAGCGGAGCAGTACAGCGCCATCTAGTAGGAAGTTCGGTCCCTATTCTAGTAGTACTGGTATTCGCCGTTAAATGGCGCTAGTAGTAGGCGTGTTCGTAATTTGTGGTGTTACAGACTCCCCCTCGGTTCCTGAAGTCGACCCGGCGAAGAGAACCGAAGAAACGAGAGAAGAATGTGGTCTGCCTCTTTTGCGTATTGGCCGAACCGGCTCTGGCGGCTTCGCGGTATCAGTTCCTTTATAAGGTGGGAGTGCAGAGGCATGGTATACTTCGATAATGCGGGTTTGGTTCTCTAAATTGGCAATCTCGCATCGAACGTGCAGATTGAAAAGTCTGGGAACAGGTTCGCAGACTCAGGAGACGGGTTATTTGTTGGGCCTCGATCTGGCGACACGCATCTTCAAAGAGAGCATCTTCTACTAAGCGGTGCCCATCGGAAGGTACAACGTTCCTTTCATCGTAGGTTTTTCGCTTCAGTGTCATCGGTGAAGATCGGGATGGCGGTGTAGACCCCTCTGACTTGGCTTCGTTCTTCATAAGTTACGGCACCTCCACTTCTAGTAGTGTCGCGAGGTCGCTACGCCAAACGTTGGGCTGCCAGTTTGTAGCGGGGGTGCGTGCGGGGCGAAGAGTCAGAGTCACAGGTAACACGAACAGAGCGTTTAATATTGCACGTAACTTGTTTACAGTGATCTAATGACGAGTTCCCCAGCCAGTAGGTGTGAAGGGTACTGGAGCGGAAGCACGTTTCAGGTTCTTTAACTATTTATAGCGCGTAGTTCCACGAGGGAAGCAGGGGGCTATACGTAATTAAAGAATTGTCCTATGATTCGATACAAAACAAAATACAGGCGGCGAGCCTAACCAAACTTGGAAAAATCTTAATAGCGCGATGTACGATTCCCAGCGGAGCAGTACAGCGCCATCTAGTAGGAAGTTCGGTCCCTATTCTAGTAGTACTGGTATTCGCCGTTAAATGGCGCTAGTAGTAGGCGTGTTCGTAATTTGTGGTGTTACATAACTAAATATTTTGATTTGTACTTTTAATTTTTCTCCAGTAGTCACAATACTTAATACTATATAAATTATAAATATTATATGTCATATACCAAAGAAAAACGACCAAGATCACCTATGTCCGAAGTGGGGATCGAACCCACGTACTCAGCTTTCGCGGCTGATGCCTGTACCCCTCGGCCACTCGGTCTTAGCAACCACCGGTCAAATTTCTCGGGTATATGCAATCCCTGACAAGGCTAGGCGCCTTTGACCATTCTCTAAGGGCAAGCACTAACTACATCTCTCTCTAGCTATTCTAGGAAACTGTAAAGTATTCTAAATAGGAGGTGCAGGCATGTAGTTAGTGCTTGCCCTTAGAGAATGGTCAAAGGCGCCTAGCCTTGTAAGGGATTGCATATACCCGAGAAATTTGACCGGTGGTTGCTAAGACCGAGTGGCCGAGGGGTACAGGCATCAGCCGCGAAAGCTGAGTACGTGGGTTCGATCCCCACTTCGGACATAGGTGATCTTGGTCGTTTTTCTTTGGTATATGACATCTAATATTTATAATTTATATAGTATTAAGTATTGTGACTACTGGAGAAAAATTAAAAGTACAAATCAAAATATTTAGTTAATAAATAATTTGATTTGTGTTTTCACAATATGTTCAATAGATGGCAGCACCATCTCTCTCTAGCTATTCTAGAAAACTGTAAAGTATTCTAAATAGGAGGTGCAGGCATGTAGTTAGTGCTTGCCCTTAGAGAATGGTCAAAGGCGCCTAGCCTTGTAAGGGATTGCATATACCCGAGAAATTTGACCGGTGGTTGCTAAGACCGAGTGGCCGAGGGGTACAGGCATCAGCCGCGAAAGCCGAGTACGTGGGTTCGATCCCCACTTCGGACATAGGTGATCTTGGTCGTTGTTCTTTGGTATATGACATCTAATATTTATAATTTATATAGTATTAAGTATTGTGACTACTGGAGAAAAATTAAAAGTACAAATCAAAATATTTAGTTAATAAATAATTTGATTTGTGTTTTCACAATATGTTCAATCTATTTTTTTCTTTTAACTGTAATTCTTCAATTTACAGTTGTAATTGTGTATAATAAATAATAAAAGTCTTAATGTTTTACCTATGTGCATTTTTATTTTTATAATGAATGCAATTTAATTTAGTAAAATAAGCTCCCTAAAACCTGATAACTGCTGGTAAGTCACATAATAATTATACAGATGTAATGCATAATTCCATTCATTTGGCTTTTCACGGAAACTACTTCACCAAACATTACACCGAAGCGAATTCTGTAAATGTCAAATTAGTATGGACTCGCAAATGTGCGTCGTTGGCACTGTGCATGTGCAATCGTTGGTGGACTCTTGTGCGTTTGACGCACACAGCAGTGGGAAAGTTGAATGTCTACGAAAAGCTGGTGGTAGTGAATACTTAGGGCCTATATTCAACAGTATCGTGTTCCGATCAGAAAAAATAGTTTTTTTTTAAATTATAGTGGACAACAAGTGGGCTTGCCTTACCAGTTGGTCAAACAGGCATACTCTCGAACCAAGTCAATTTTGTTCTTCCGCGGATTTTTTTCTCTTACTATTTCCTAATCAGAATACGATGCTGTACAGTCGCCATCAGATATAGCAGAGCGGCCAGGGTACTCATAAATATCTGAGCAGGCCTCTATTGGCAAGCTCAGATATTTTTGAGTGCCGTGGTCGCTCAGATATATCTGATGGTGACTGTAACAAATTGATTGATCTGTATTGAAAATCCATTTTCAGTACAGATTTTTGCCGCACTAGTGCGAGAACTATTATATACCTATAAAAATATTTTTCATCACGCTGTCTAAGCGCGCCATTGCTTGCGCGCGTAGCGGGAGTAATAGAAAAGTGAAATTCCCTAGGGAGTAATAGAAATGTCAGTACGTAATTTAATAATATTATGTCTTAAAACTTATTTTTTGGTTGGCAAGTGTGATGAAAAACATTTTATGCATCACGGTCGGTAAGCGGAATACTAACTCGAGTCATAAAAGCCCTCCGCCTAATGGCGTCGGGCTTCTAACACTCTCGTTAGTAATTCCGTGCTTACCTCCCTTGATGCACAATGTACTATTACACGCATTGGTTACAAGCCCGATATATTAAATCTGTCTTTTGCATTGCATTGAGACGACTCGAAAAGACAAGGATAGTCTTATAAAATCTATCCCTCTCTGTCTTTTTTACCATCTAGTACTTTGACAAGTGTAATTATTCAAAAGAGGTAGTAATAAATTACAAACTCGGCCGCTTTAATTTAAAAAATCACCAAGGGTCAATGACCCCGCTCGGTAAAATGAGGTAGTGTGCGTGAAGTGCGCGTGTGTGCGAAATGGGGAAATTTGACAGAATCTCAAAAATTTCCCACATCTATCCGACCCTTAAAGACACGTATAGGTACAAAGCATCAGTGGAGGCTGTTCAGAATTAATCCACTGTTTTCAGCAACTCCCACGGCTATAACTCATGTCATTTGGTTTGCGAAATTTAGGATCGGCATATCGGTACACACTATAGCCAGTTTCGGCAGTTTCGCTGTCGCACTGAATATCATTGATTTTTTAACGGTTTTGATATTTATTACCGCAGTTTTTAACTAAAACGTTTGTGTAGACTGTAGTACGGTGGTTAACACAATACCTACACAAGTTGACTTTATACTCAATCTTGACCAATTTTAACTGTAGGTAGACAGTGTAGGTACTATGTACTCTACGTAGATACATTCAATATGAATATCTAACTACTACTACTGGCTTTGATTCTTAAGCATCAGCAAATGGTCATTGGATCCATCAAATAAATCTTATTTGCGCATTCCTACATGAATGAAATATTTAAGTAATTGAAGAGTACATATTTCAATCAATTTATGTAATAGTACCTTAAGTGAGGTATCCAATATCACAATAATTGCAACAACTATGCGTGCGTGGAGCGCGCGTTAATTATTCCCGGCGATCGATGGTGCCAATCCGTCATGAACACGAAGCGTACGCGTAATTGGAAACAGTATTAAATAGCTTATTAGATCAATTATTCGTCAAACATTGTACGTTTGTAAATTATGTCTAACTACTTATAAAACGATTTCATCATCATCATCGCTAACAAAAATATAGAGACATTACTAATATAATAATCACATGAATTATTGGTTATTTCTGCGCCTCTCGTCGACGTTTAGTTCATTTACAATACTTACATAGGAAGTTTGGTACGTGGACATTTTCAGCTATAAATTTTGATGCGGTGTCGAAAACTCGAAATAGAAACTCACGTCTAAAGTAATGGACCATCGGCGGCATCGAAGTTTGAAAATCAGAATTTTCTACTCGGCCTTTACCTGTTATAGTTGTAACAAAGTATGTGACAGTTTATAATTATGCACAAGATCAGGCAAGTCTCGGTGGACACATTTTGTCTTTTCTTTTATGAGCACAGGAAATCTTTGTCATCTGTTTATTCCTCGCAAATTTTATAAAACCTATTAATTATAAAACCTATTAATTTATAAAACCTAGTTACTTAGCTAAGAAAAGGTAACAGCTAAGTAAGAATGACAGTGAGACAATTAACAAGCACCTTAACTAGAAACACGCCAAAGGTAGGACGATTTTCCATTAAACTGTCCTGACCTCATCTGTAGATCAATAGCAAGTTAAGTTACCCATCTGCGTTTGTAGGTATTGTATATTATCATGTACTTTTATATTAGTGTATCTACTTAAAGCAAAATGATGCGCGTGGTCATTTTCAATGTGCCGTATCTTCACAGCCAATTGTCCCTATTAATGTGTTCACTACAAAAATACAAGGTATACATAAGGTTCAATACATATTTCTGTGTAGGTAATTTTCCTCTATTATGAATCTCTATTCAAGCATGTCCAAATTGTCCAAGTCATACGAATTTTCTGTTCACATTATTTTATTACAATAGCAGGGACACGTTACCGCGATCCCAGGTAGCCTTATGGGGTCCTGTCGATATGTTTATGGGTTTGACCCTCGCACTGACCCAGCCCTGATGAAGTCCCCCTTTCTGACTTAATCAGGGAAAGTGCAGATATTGGCAGTGAATGCGCTCACCCGTATCGAACATTTCCTTTTCAGTAATTTTCCTTATGTTTTTCCACTCAGCATAATATTTATTGGGCTAGATACTTTTTATACTTACTTTAAATTGACATGTAAAATGATTTTACCAATAAATATGATTCTGATTATGATTATTACTATAATTGATATTACTTATTTCGAGTGAAACCAGAACATATTTGACTATAAAAGGAAAATAACTATTAAGAAATAAGGATCTGAAGAATAAGGATTGTAATCAATAAATCGTGATATTACAATTATACTAACGGGGTAGTATAATTTAGATTAAATTTACCTAGTCCATAAAGTCCCTATTTAAACTTTTTATTAAAGGTCTCCTCCAAACGTATTAATTACATTACACGTACAGTCGAGTGCATTAATATATAGACACATTTGTAAGGGATCAGTATGGAGAAGTGTATATATATTTAATGCCCTTGACTGTACAATAACTACTCACTGAATAAGAATTTGACTTAGAAACTTCAATAGATATTCAAGAGTGACCAAGGCGTACTTACTATGAGTTATGTAATGTCACTTCGCATCACATGAAATAGCAGAGTAATATTACGTACCTTCATACAAATATTTAAATACTTATTAGGTACTTAAGGTATTTCAAAGCTTAAATACAATTCAGCATCTTGAAACAATGTTAACCGATGTTAATAGGGTGGTTGAATCGGAGCATTAATTTAACCCTGAGCTGTCTATTAGTAAAAGTTAAAAGTTAGTCCTGAACCAGTCCATTTTGATTTAAACCAGGCGTGTGGCTAACCAATTTACTTAATAGGGTTTTCCTGCCGGGTAACTCATTGCTTTAGTAGGTAAGCACCGCGTCATTTTACTGGTTACGTTCTCATTATTCTAATTAAGTTTCTGGGAAGTGGTAAATTGAATAGTAGTTGGTAGGAAATGCATTTATGTTTGCATTCCTTTTAAGGTGCGTTCGAACCAAAAGAGCATTCGCTGTTCTATCCCCCGTTCTACAAAATCAACCAATCACGTTTTGTGTAACGATCGAATTTCGTAGAGTGGGGGGTTAGAATAGCGAATGCTCTTTTGGTTTGAACGCACCTTTAAGGTGCATTCAGAATTCAGAAAAAAATATACTCATAAATGAATCAACGATATAATTAGATACTAAAATCTGTTCAACGTTTTTAAGTAGATAGTACTATTTACCTACCTACTTACAATTTGACTAGGCCGACAATACGAATTGTTCTAAACTATTTTACAGTGCTTACGTTCATATAAAACCAATGCAACAACTCAACTGCAACGCCGACTGCAACTGAAATTAAACAATGCGTTAGACAGTTAAGCTATTGATATGCATAAACCGATTCCAGCTATTTAGGTCAGGTCAAACCACGAGCGATGCCTTCCGTCCAAAATATATTTGGAAACATTTCGGACTAATCAAGACCGGTTTGGGATAACTCTCAGAGTGCCTTTTGTCACGTCCTATTTTGGTTGTCGTTATACTGAACGAAGTTAGGAAACAGATAATTTGATTAAGCCCTGCTCTCTGTTAAATGGCACATTTTCAAAGTAAGGGAAAGCTTGGGCATTTTTTGCTATTAAATCAAAGGAATTTTTTAATTACTAAGATGTAACAATTTAATGCAACTGTTCCAGACGGAACAAATTTTAGGTAGTTTTACTAATTTCACTAATCATATTTGAAGAAAATCTAAAAATATACTATTTAATGCATGGTAACTTTATCTTAGGAATCCGCAAATTTAAGTCTCGAAAAATAGAGCTAGTCCTGATATTGTGTTCCTTCAAAATTGCACCAAATCGTGCAATTTAAACTTTTCTTTTACTACTCTACTGCTATAACGAATGAGAGCAAAAATTTTCCTGTAAAAATCCAAATCACAACGTTTCTCAGCTACTATTTCTGACATTACCGTTTTCTATGTTGTTCACAGGCAGGATTCAAAACAATCGTCGATCACTAGTCCAAAAGTATCAAGAAAATACTTTACGAATTGGAAGCAGGCGTGCGACAAGACCAAGGACAAGACGAAAGAACTGCTGAAGCGGTGGAGGACACTGCCGGAGGCCGAGGTGCCGGAGGACCAGATGCAGGCTGCGGCCAACCACGAGGAGGAGGGCGAGCGTCGAGGCTGGAGCGTGCATGTGTGGAGTAAGTATAGTGTTATCATGCTGACATGATAAACGACAAGAGAAAAGAGTTGCTGAAGCGGTGGAGGACACTGCCGGAGGCCGAGGTGCCGGAGGACCAGATGCAGGCTGCGGCCAACCACGAGGAGGAGGGCGAGCGTCGCGGCTGGAGCGTGCATGTGTGGAGTAAGTATAGTGTTATCAAGCTGACATGATAAACGACAAGAGGAAAGAGTTGCTGAAGCATGGAGGATGCTGTAGGAGGCCGAGGTGCTAGAGGACCAGGTGCAGGAGAAAGAGTACTATTATCAACTTGATAATAATGGTCATTGGGCATTTTGTTCGGGCATATGCCCCACTGCGTACACAAACGAAATACGGCTAGAAATGTAGGTAAATGTAAGTGCTACTGAGTGGTATGAGTCGCATTCTTGCAAGGCGAAACCAGAAAAGTAGGTGACAACCGTTTACGAAATTACGAGTATACAATGCTGAAAGTAAATACATTAAAAGCACTATTTCGGATACAAAAAGTCGAATAACTTTTTTTCTCGCTTGATACATACGGAAAAATTACATATTTAGAAAAGTGAGATTTAATTATTTATTTTAAAGCTAGTTTGGTCTCTGTGTACGCGAAAAATCATAAAGCGGGTCAAAAACGCCCAATGACCTTTTGTTGACTTTTTGTATTTTGTAATTGCGTAGATTCAACTTACAGAATATTATCATCATCGTTCACTAAAGTTAACGTACCCATGGAATTTTAGGGGTTTTATGAAAATTTTGACACGCTCGTTTTAAGAATAAAGGACGGCTTTGCCAGCGAGCATGGGAAAAACATATTACTAGCGTAAATCGAATAAGCAACTAGAATAACTTCTAAATCGCACTTAAAACCACGAAAATGGCTCCAAGGAACAACACCAGATGTTTAAAGTAATAAATCTCCGAGCCAAAACTAATAATCGAAGACGAATGTTTCCATTTCCTGTGGGTACGAGGGGAATTTGTCAGTCTTTTGTCTGGCAAATTGGACATAAAATGGGTCATTCTCTGTGTTGTCTTTGTTTCCCAACACCTAATAATAATAATAAAACGGGACAACCTGAATTGGAGGCTAGCAAAAGGTTACATCGAATGGATGAAAATACCTTCGGGCCTTTAGTATTATATTGCCAAAATATAGAGTAGCGGGCTTTATTTTAGTTCAGGAAACCTGGATTAAAATATATAGTATTTGTAAACCACCAATGTCTCAATATCTCGTATATTTAAGTATTTAGATTAGGTATTTGGTTTATAATTATACACGGTGTTACGTCAGCATTCCGAAAGATTTTAATGCTGGATTCCTGACCATATTTAGAGTCTTTAATGTTATATAAAATTACCTGGATTCGGCTTGGTTTCAGAGATAATCAATATTTTTTCGAAATAAGTTTTTCGACGTAACTCGTCATTTAACTTCTTTTGGATTACAATGCTACCACAATATTGTGTTCTAATATTACACAATCAAAAAATATGAATAGACTTGACGAAATAACCTCTACCTAAAAAAAAACAATTGTAATAAATAAAATAAACAAATTGTTGTTATGATAAAAAGTACTGGAAATGTTAAAAAGTATTCAAATCGGCCTAAAAAAAAGAAAAAAAAATTTTTTTTTTTTGGGGGTATTGACATTAGGGCTCATAATATTTTTTGTTTATTTTGATGCCTAGAATGCATAGTTAAAATCTTTCGCAATGCTCGCGTAACACCGTGTATGTACAAACACCTACTGAAGGCAAAACGAATCACCTCAACGAACCTCTGAAAGAAACACGGAACCCTTATGAGATCACTTTGTTGTTCGTCTGTCTGTTTATCTGTGAAAACTCATTAATTATATCCTAGGCCCGCATCCTTACGCAAAAGTAATACGTACCGATTACTGTGTTCTGCGGAGGTTTGGAGAAATTTCCTTATAAGGCATAAAAATACAATTTCCACCGTTCCCTTTACTTTGATTGACAGAAAAATATAACACTCTACAGCGAGCATGATCCGTCATGCTATTTAAGTCTTTGTCTTTTTTAGAGTTCCGTAGTAAACTAGGAATATCGATAGATCCGTAGTAAACTACTAGGTAAATTAAAGGGAACGATGGAAATTATAAATAGGTATTTTGGCGATCATGTGGGGAGAATGGTAATTGTTCGCCTAGTTAGGGTTCCGTAGTATACTAGGAACCCTTATAGTTTCGCCATGTCTGTCTGTCCGCAGCGCAGCATAGCTCAGTGGCCGTTAGTACCAGAAATTCGCAATTTGGTACGGGTATACAAATTAATCACGCCGACAAAGTGGTAGAAGAAAACAAATGTTATGTACCTCCCCTAGGAATAAAGTGGGGATATTTTTTTATTTTGCTGTAGACCGTGTCCCCCGTCCCCTCTCTAACTTTTGATCAATGGATCCAAAAACATGAAATAAATCATGAATTTAATTGGCTTATGGGATACTTTAAAATATAATTAATATTATGAAATATGCAATACTTTAAAATATATTTTGTAATATTATTATATATAATTTTTTGTATCTTAGTAATTAATTAATTTATTGTATTTCCTGTGTAACGAAATGTGCTATAGGTATTTAAATTGACAGTGCTAATTTCTTTTTAAATAAAACTATTTCGAACATAATCAGCCCAACCGAACCTACACTAAGCATGACCCGACATGATCTTGGCCGGTTTTTTTATGATAGGTAAGAATCAGGTTGCTTACTAAATTAGTACTTTCCTTATAGTATGAATTACAATATACCTATACTCGTATGTGTGCCTGTTGTCATTAAATGCCCATTTCCAAGTTAATCGATACATTTCCAATCCAAAATTCTTACACTCAACATTCCTTAACCTATGTAAGGGATTCTTGCGGCATGTCCCTAGGACCGTGGAATTACGAAGAGGAAGGGAGGAGGAATTGTGAAGTGTGTCCGCCCTATTGTTTCAAACCTGCGGGATAAGCACCTAGGATCAATTTTCTGTTAATAGGATTTTTATTTCCCGGGAGGGACCGATAAGCTTAAAGTAATTTTACTGTATACTGCACAATATTATAGGGGACTCATTTACATTTTCGTACAAAAGCCGTAACACATTGTCACCCGACAAACTCATTAAATATCGCATAAAGGTCTCTCGCGCAGAATAACTTGGACATATTCTTCCTGAACATTACGGGACCATTGTTGTCATATTTTCAACAAAAACAAAAGTTGGACGGGACATAATACGACGCCGCGGATAACTTTGTACCGTTTTTGATTCGCAATTTTCTTTATATTACTATTCACGTCATTTCTGGGCCCATATTTCAAAGCATCAACGGTGAACGACGTAACTTGCTGGGACGGACCTCACTTACTCTTTCAAAACTTTGTCGGAAAAATATAATAATTCCGTGAAAGTTTCGTGTGAAAATGAATTTCGTGTATTGCAGGGAACTCGGATGCTTGTAATGTAGAATAAAATAACATCAGGGCAGCTTGAATACAACGTGCCCGATATTTTTGATATTACAAAAGCAAAAAATATTACCTATATGTACAGGGTGGAAATAGATAGCGGGTCAAAGATGGCAGCTGCCTAATCCAGTACTAACCGAGACGTATTTTTGTTCAAGCCCAGTATTATGTTGAAAAGAGTTGATATGTTTTTTGTCAGTTAAATGGTGGTAAATTGTTATTATGGATGCGGGTGGCGCAGGACCGGTCATTGTGGCAATTTTTGGGGGAGGCTTATGTACAGCAGTGGAAGTCTTTCGGCTGATATGATGATGAAATTGTTATTTAATTAGACTGTGACAGTAGTCAACAATGACGCCGCGTAAAAGCTATTTTTTCACTCACGCCACTAGAGTCATGTAAACCCATATTTAAACATTATAAACTTCTATCTTTGCCTTCGTTATATATTTACGAAATAGCTGTATTTGTTCATAGCAACCAAACATATTTTAATAAAAACTATGAGGTTAAAACCTATAATGACAGGACATCCAGACAAAAAAACCAACTATGTGTACCTAAAGCTCGCTTGAAACAGACAACACGTAGTCCATATTTTATGTGTGTAAAAGTTTACAATAAAGTGCCCATAATTATAAGAAATCTTCGACTTAATCAGTTCAAAATGACCTTGCATACCTGGCTTTGTGACCTAAATGTTTATTCAATAAGTGATTTTCTTAATGTAAAATATACATAACATAAGTAAATTTTCAACTAAGTTAAGTATCTCTGTATTTTTGTTTAATTGTTATCTCATAAATCAATCAAAATACAGGTAAATATTTGCATGCTTATCTAAGTAGAATATGGAGAACTTGTAAAGACATTATTCATACGATCCTTTTGTAACCTATATTCAGCAAATAAATATATATATTATATTATATTATATTAAATGACATGATAAACAAGTACATTTTTGACATAACTTTGGCTTTGTGTAATACGTGTTGGTTAATTTTTGCCTCTGTCTTTGTTAAAATTAAAATCATATTATTTTTAAACGTTTTATTGTCATGGTTATTACACGATTAGATCCAAAATAAAAAATATAATTACTTACACAAGCGCGCGTTCGTATTTGAAATTTAATTCCAAGTTTATTAGCATATGTGCTGTGCAATTCAATTGCCGAACACTCATGCATAAAATGACAATTTTGAAGCAAACCGGACGAACGTTAGAATATCGCTCCGTACACGCTTCCAGTTTAAACATCGCGTCTATTTGCCGTCTGAAATTGAAATGACTTCGGTTTCGGAGTTACTGCGTTTTGATTTTGAAGTCTCAAAATGAAATTCCTGCATACGCATAATTATCGAGCTTTTCAGTATAATCTACCTACGACAAGGTTTCAGCTTCATAATTAGCTAAATAGCGTTACATGTTAGCGAACGAGAAGATCTTTGAGAGAAATTGAGCGAGTGATTATTTAATGAAACCAAGTTTACACAATTGATTTTAGGCTACATAATTAAATATTTAAAGGATTTAGCTGTAGCTAGGGTACTTACTTTGAGTGACAAGGTCAATCGGAACCATGAGCGAACTAATTGACACCACATTGCTACTATGAATTCGATTTTGTGTATTTGTGCGAGTTCTTTGTATTTACAAATAATATTACAATTGAACACTGCGCCAACCGGCGCGCCCACATACTTAAGATTTTGTTAGTTTTACTTTATTTTATTAGGTAGTTATTATTCTTATTAAACTATTTTGCTATTTTGCCGCGTTGCTCATGATATATAAGTTAAGTACAAGATTTACACATCAAAGGTGGTCAAAGACTCAGAAAAGATCATGTTACTTACTTAATAACGAGATATTTTACTTATACAGGATGTTGCACGAGCCAATGAAAACCTTGAACGGGGTGATTTGGTAGGTTATACTGAATAACTTTTACTACGGGGCTAATCACGAAATGTGTCTTTTTTCAAAGTTTGTTCAAAGTTTTCAGTGGCTCGTGTAACACCCTGTATATGTGATAAGAGTAGGTACCTACATACAATTCAAGTTACATTACTGCATTGAACTCGCTTTTCCAGTATTAGATTTGTATATTTTTTTACAATAATTAACCAACCTACTAAATATTTAGAAACTACACATTCACTATTGCCCCTTAAATTTATTACTAAATGGCTGCATGACATGCCATCCACAACCACATTTTAGTAGACTAGTCGACAATGTCACTGTATCCGTCACGAACAGTCCGTGTAGGTATTAGGTGTATTTGTTTGGAATTTGTCCCAAAAGCTTTACCTATTCAGAAGCTCGTCATCGATGCCACAACTGGGTAAATCTGTGTAACTGTAAAGCGAACATTTCATCTTCTATGTATATTGATTTAAACTCTCACGATTATGACCAGTGATCGGTTTTTTGGATTCACCCTCGCGGGATTTCGCGTAGGTATAAAAAATTACGGGTGTGGCTATAAAAAAAAATTGTAGGTATATACAGGTAGGATATTACATTATGAACAGTAACATGGCAAATTGCATGAAAATACGTGTAAATAATTAAAGTTTATTTTTCAAGTTACTATAGGAGCCCCGCCGGGTGAATCCAAAAAATCGATCACTGATTATGACTTATATTTTAAAGACAAACAAGACAAACGTCAGGATATAATTAAACGTAAGTTTACACGATTAAGACCCGTTTGTCTTTAAAATATGATATCATCTTTACTTAAGATGCAAATGTAGGTAAGTGTTCAAGTATAATTACAGAAAATGTTGCACCATGAATAAATAAACACGCGAGTACTTATTTAGCCACTAAAATTACACTTTTTCGTGATATGGACATAGCCTAATTAACCGGCATACTCCTTTAAAATGTGCACAATAAAATAGCGATAAAGGCGGAAAGAAAATCTTTTCTGTTTTCGATTTGCGGGAATCTAAGCCAGTAGAACCATAACTCCAGTTGTAGGCCTGGCAGGTGCGTCACGGATCGATATTCAACTATTTCTGTCGTTGCCTAATCGGTCTCCGTCTCCACCAAATATTTGCTACATTTGCTGTCACGCCATCGACGCATACATTACTTAATGAGAAATACACACTTGACACAATTGCCATTCATTCTTCAGATTTAGAAGCAATAGTACAAAATGGTGTCTTATAAAATAAAAGTTTTCTTGGTGCCCTAACTTTTTATCGAAAGTTCATCCTCCGTAGGCTAGTTGGTAGTGACCATGCCTACGAAGCTGGAGGCTCCGGGTTCGAGTCCCGGTGAGGGCATTATTTGTGTATTTATTTATCACAAATATTTGTTTCTTGGTCATGGATGTCTTTGTATTTAAGTGTATATATATATATATATGTATCTATCTATTATATATATCGTCGCGTCGCCTGGTACCCACATCACAAGCTTTAATTGAGCTTACCGTGGGACTAGGTCGATTTGTGTAAGATGTCCCAAGATATTTATTTATTTGTTTTATTTGGATTTTTCTTATTTAGATTGGTGAGTTCTCACAGCCATGTACAGAAAGTTAACGTTACCTAAATTAAATTATTTATATTTTTATGTATGAACAGAAAGCTCGACGCAATAACTACTTTAAAAAGTATCAAAATACTAGACTTCCTGAAAACCCATAACTTTCGAACGTAATCATGACACACCTTTCAAACTAAACGCGTGTCATATCAGCATCACGCATAGACTACTGTTTTCATTAAACCGACACGAATAGTCCATCTCATACGCATGATAGGTGCTGTTGCGTCACTGTTGTGTAATGTTAGGGGGTGCATATTCAACTAAAATATTCTGTCTAAATCTTCCAGTTTCGATGTTCTGTACGCTGGAGCAATATTCCTTTATTTTCTTGTTCGCGGTGTAAAATTGCCTTCTCGCATATTGAATGCTGAGCGAGCCTACTGCGAAACACAAAAGATGCTCGAGCTGCGCAATGCATTATAATAATGCATGTACCATGTCTGTGGAATGAAATATTAACTTTGGAGAAGCGAAGCATAAATGAATATATATTTAGTTTGAAAATGTTTTAAGTTTTGACATAGTATCTTTAAAACATTTGCACCCGTACATTTTATGATGATATATCTGCTACTGAATTTTAAAACATGCAAATACATTTAAGCACTGTACGAGTAATATATGTATGACTAAACGACTAATATAAAATTAATTTTGTATTTATGGACATTAGGATATTAGGGATTTATTTAGGTGAATGACATTCATATCAGGCCTCTTTTATTATTAGTCTAAGCCGACTAGTTTAAAAAAATATTGACATCAGAAAATGTCTAATGTAAATATATCTTAAATAATCAGGTTGGTTTATTATTGGTAGATAGATACCGTTGCTAGATTTATAGGTTCATAAAAGTAAGACAAAAAGTACTATGGAAAAAGAAGATATCAAACTGAAGCAAAAGAAACGAAACGAACCTAAAGCAAAGACTGTTGCGGATCTGATGTCTCAGCCAATCCGACCAAACACGCGACTCAGCAATGTTAAGGAAATGGGCTTCTACCAGTTCAAAAGTATGCTGGATCGAAACGTTACCTCACAGCCCACGCCCGCGCCCAAGATAGCTGACCAGAATAAAAAACGAGTGAAAAGCAAGCGGCCCCAAAAGTAATCTCTATCCATCACACCGAAGGTTTGGGCCTGAAGATTCGTTTCACTCAGTCTTAACAAATTACATTTTACTTAGTCCGTAGAATATACGAATAAATCTTATCAATAAGTTTTTGTGTTTAAGTTTACGAAACAGTAAAAATTACCTATCAATAATTTGTTCTAAAAGCTAGTGATAAACTGATGCCGTTTCTATACCTACCCGTAACAATATTAAAACTCCCACATTTTGTTAATGTAAAAAATCACCACATTGTGAAAAGAAAGTCAACCAATACATCGATAAAATATCATTCATGTTTTATTCTCACTTCTACGTGAATAAGAGAAATTCTCAAATGAAATGCCATTCTATTCGTGGGTTTCTGCTATAAAATATTAATCCATACGTTCACAGCTTTTACAGAGCCTGAAAATGTAAGTGGATAGGTAAGTTCAGCTCACAGTCCCAATGCGTTTCTCGAATCGTGATGCAAGTGCATTAGCTGTATTTAAAAAGTAGGTACTTAAGATTTATAGGTATTCATACTATAAACACATTGTACTGAAAAGCTAGTAATCAACAGTTACAATTATAGTGTGTATATAGGTTATATTTTAGGTAGGTAATATTTACGTTTCTTTTGGAGAGTCATCTTGTTTTTTTTTTCAGGAGTTCTGATACGTTACACAAATACTTTGTTTTGATATATTATGTGCACACCTGACCATCGGGCAAAGGTTCCATCGGGAACTTTATTGAAACCCTGTCTCGACCTGAATTTACGACGGTTCCCGTACTCCTCCGTTTTACGACTATGAATTATATAATTCCGCCGCAAGTTTTATAGCTGAAAAAGGTTGAATGAATCTTGAATTTGGTTACAAAGTAAACAATAAGTATTTGCTGATGTAGCGATCCAGGAGCTGAAAAGAAATTTCATTTTACGCTCTCCAAACAAATTTGCGATTATGGCACCCTGAGTGATATTTTGCTTTGAAATCTAAAAAAATTAAACTGTTTTAATTTATTTAAAAAGCATTTGGGCCAACTGTTTTATTTTTTCTTTTTTTTAAACGAAATCAGAAAAACACAGCTTTTGTATAAATGTAACTTTACATCTAATTATACGTATCGTGCCTTCATGTGCTTGGGTCGTTCGATCAGTTAAAACCACAATACATCGGACACGCAATTCGTTCATTTGCTTAACGATTATGACGTTGTTATTGAAAAAGTTGACTGGCTGTAACATAAATGTGGAGCTTTATAAGTGCTGGATAAATTTATTATCATATGAATCAACAACAATTGACTCAAGGTGACAACCGGGAAGAGAAGAGCTGAAAGACCTATTGTATTATTTGCACTAGAGTTGTTAGAATCGATTATATCACCTTGATTGATGCTCCGTATACCTACTTTGTAAAAGATATTTTACTTATTGTCGTTGTTACGAAGTCTTAATAATTACTATGGCACATTTAACTTGGTATTTTTAAGGTGCCATACCAAAAAGCTACGAAGAATGGTGTTTTCATGTGACGCATTTTCATAATTCATCAATAATAATTAAAAAATATTTATAATTTTCTTACAAGATATTTGTACAATTTACCATTGCCGAACGACGCATCAACATTTTGCCTAGGCACCTTAATTAAATACTACACTTAATTTTAATTTATTAGTACCTACATAAGTATCCTTTGACGAGCCATCTAATATTTTTGATAATCGTTTTCACGTACAAGTAGATTCAAGTAATTTTAGCAGACTAAGCTATACAACAAGATGCTTTGGATTCAGATTGAAACAACGCACAATGGTGGCGCAGTGCGTCGCAATAATTCGGTCACCCTTAGGGCGACCCGAACCCAATGTTTCTTAAATAAATTCCACGCCCTTTCCGCGTAAAATTATACTGTTTTGAATTTCATTATCGCTAATTATCAAACTACAACATTTCATTTATTTATTACCAATGTTGATAAAACTTGACTGAACTATCAGTGACAACAGTGATAATCAAATTAAAATCATGATATATGTAGAATACTGTATATATATGCATGCATATAGAGCTGCGTTTTAGGTTAGGTTAGAAAAAGACAGTGCGAGATATATTTTTATTCAAAATAATGATATACCAATTTGTTGACATCAAAAACATGTCTTGGTACAAGTTTATTTGTCCACTCGTTAGTTTTTACCATTTTACTAATTTAGTTATTTGATACGGATTTCCAAATTAAAATAATTTGGTCATTATACCCATAACGACTTTTCACATTCCTAATTTGCATTTTGAATATGTAGACCAAAGAGAAGTTGGTGACGTTGCCGCATTCTACCGAGTGCTAAGCTAAATCAGGCTGTTTTGTTAGTTAGAGGAACGGAGATCGTGTCAAACCTCATCTTTCTCCGTCGACAATAACTATAATGCTAACTATAATGATGATGAAGTGCTCGAGTTGATATGACGTCTACCTAACACTGTAAGCTAGTACGATGAAGAACGTGCACTTTTGAATAAATATGTTTTAATTAGGTATGTAATTTTCTTGACACTCAGGCTTAACCATGTTAGTGTGACCTTTACCTTTTAAGTAAGTAAGTAAGTTTAGTTTGCATGGAAAAATGGTTTTATATAAGTAATGTAAGAATTAGTCCCATATGCAAGCTCAGATCTACGTGGTGGAATATTGTATCGATGGCGACACGAGAAAGTTTGATCTAAAATTAACGGCGGTCAAAAGGTTCAAGCTTAGTCGACGAGTTCCGACCTCCATAGCTAGTATCTAACTAAGAACTTTCTCAAGAGACAACCAAATATTTTATGTCTATTGGTTTTCTCATGAAAACCAAAAGAAATAAAATATTGTTAAGTAACCTTGAATGAATCAGAATAGATAAGTGTTCCCTTATAATGTAAATGTAGGTACCAGAGCTAACCGCGATCACAAAACTGTTCGGTCTGCGAAAGTGATCCTAACAAACTTGTTGATAAAACGGCGAAAGGTCTAACAAGGGTAATAATTACCGTACCATAGGGCGTCACGACCCACACAAATTATATTATGTAGGCATTCCGCCTACCTATTACAATTTCAAACATTCGCAACTTTTATCATTTTATACGGCCGCTAAATTAAATTTTGACGAAGCGTCACGTTCCGAAATTACAGAATATGTAAGTACATTACATAGGCATCCTTAAGACAGTAACATAGACTTACCGTTGAGTGTTTTTTTCGATTGCGTTGTAACTTAGGTAACTCGTTATTTGAATAAACAGCATTTTTTCGAATTTTTCTTTAAAACCACTTAAAATCACATTTGTGACAATAACTAATGAGTAATGACAATCTGTCTGTGCAGCGACATGGGTCAATCGATTCAGCGAAGACCTGGGCTGCCTGGAGCTGGAAGACGAGCAGCCGCTGGCGCAGCTGAGCTCCGTCCAATCAGACAAGATGACGCTCTTCTTTACCGAGCTACTGGACCACGACAGAGATGACGTCATTTCTGACCAGGACTTCGATCCCTTTTTTGAGGTAAACAGGAATTCTTCAAGGTACAAAATGCTCTAAAGAAAATTCAGCCTAAAATTTAATTAGTGTCACTATTTATTTGAGCTTAGCCGTGTTTGTCGTTGCGGTACATAATCCCTCCTAAAAAAGAAAACATCAAACCATCAAGCAATTTACTGCCATTTTAAACTTAACGAGCTCCGGTCTAAGATTGAAATTGAATTTTACTTGGCTCGTGACTTAAAGCGCTTTCGCTTGAAGATGGCATGTGTTTGCAAAATCCCATCTGCAAGCGGGTGTCGCCGTAGAGCGATTTTATTACGGTCATAATTAAGGTGACGATGACTAATGAATTCCGCGCCCTATAAACCACATAGATTAACTAACGCCATAATGAAAGGGAATAATTAAATTTGTTTGATGTCGCAATTTGCAGAAGCTGGCGCACTTCGCCGACTGGTCGGTCGACTCGTCCGAGTTCCACATCATGTTAGAAGTGAAGCGAGAATTCATAGAGCATTTCATCAACCCGCTGCCTCCCAAGTGAGTAGACTCGTCGACTAGGTGGACTCGAATAATTAATGGGTCGTAGTAATGAATTATCATTATTCATCAAGATTAAGGTTCGCTTTCACGAATTAAGAGATACAAAATGCCAGGAGGCCGTTACAATGGAAGTCCGTCACTTTATCTAATGGGAAGGCTTTCCAGGCGTTTATGCTGTTGCTATTTTGAGCATTTGAGATTTAATTTTGATTTAAGCCAGTCATTTCTTTTGCGGTGTATTTTGTTGGTGCTAACTTATAAATTAATACAATTTAAAGCCTTCACTAGATTTTGGTTTACGTGTGGTTGGTAGGTATACATGCCACCAAGAGAATAAAAACATAATAGAACCCTATTATATATTTTTTCCTAATTTGCATGTTTATTTTACGTAGACACGTAGATTACCTTCGGAGTGGTTTCATTTCCGTCCCGAGTCTTAATTTGAGTAACGAGGACTGCATGCCTCGTAACAGTCGTAATGACTTACGTGCTTGTGTAATGGCAATGGTTTAAGACAAGGCTGGTCTCATTTACTGGGAACGAGAATACCTTTTTATAAAACTTTGTTAATATTAAATTCAGCAAAACCGTAATGTCAGCTGTAACATGCGTACATTTTACTTTAATAGTGCACGAGAGGCAACGTATTTCAGAAATGTTAGCACATTGCACGAGGCTCAAACGACTCGGCAACTCATCCCACATAATGTCGTGATAAACCCTATTACGGCCATATAAAGCGACTGCCTTTATATTAGCAATTCCCTACAAGAATGAGCCATAGAACCCTATTGAAAAGACGAACCCATTGAAATTGCAGGCCACCGTGTCAACAATATCAAAATAAACCTTAATATCGCCGCTATACTTATTACTGAACTTCGTATCTGCAACACTCGAAAAAACACCCGTATTCAATGTGAAAGAAAGGATTCCATGAATTGATTGCTGTAAATCCGAGGTTGTTTAAATATAACGACGATATTTTCTTGCTATGTCATGTTTTAGTCGCAACCAATAAACCAAAGTGGTTGACTGTAACCTTCATTCCCATTGTGGTTTTAAAAGGTTTACACGGAAAGGAATGCAGTCTACATACATACTACATAAACATTTCGCGGTTGTTAGAACTAGTGACCGCAAAATTGCGGAATTGTGACAGTCATTAGCAAGCTCACGCCTCCACTGCGGGCCTGCTCGTGCCATTATGAACTTTAAGCATACTTACGATCGAGCAAACATTTGTGTGTATTTATAGTATTTACACTATTAATTTAAAGCATTAACCTTTGGCATAAGATGTAGGGTATATCAGACCCGTAATTTAAGTAAACATCATAATAATTATTTTCTATCTCGTACCTATCTATGTACTTAACATTTGTTAACAGTTTAAAACTAGCTTACATAAATAGAAATATATATAGGAGCTTCGTCTGCCAACAAACCATGCTGTGGTTTGGCAGAAGAAATTATGTAAACTTATTTGTAAGCATTATATCTGAATAAACGTTTTTATTATTATTATTATTTGTATGTCTTTGCCATATCTCGGGACCATGGGGTCCCGGGCCTTTGGGAGGCATGCGTGGGGCCGAAGCCAACAGCGCAGAGGCCCTTTAAGACAATTAATATAAAGCAAAGGATACACGTGGCGGATACCATCCCCGACCGCACAATATGATACGTCCGGAGATGGTCCCCGCCAGGTGCAAAGACTATTGCAGTGCAGCACTGTGACTGCGATGGAAACTAAGGTCATGGGCTATGGTTGGTATATTGGATGGACTGGATACTGGGTTATGGGAGGAGACTAGCGGACACCTGCCGTGACAATCAGTCTCAAAATTGTAAAAAGGCAGGTGGTGACTCGCCAACTCATTTAGTGGGCCCTACAAATGGCCGCACGCACAGTGCGACAATAGCGCAACACTTCAGAGCGGCTTTGAGGTTGTCGAGAGGTGAGACTGCGGTAGCCAGATCCCGGTAATCCGTTCAAGGGCCGCCGGCGTTATGACATTTTACACTTCCAACCTGGAGCATAGGTCCCGCTCTTGCGAATCCACTCTGGCCGGCCGGTCAAGGCAAGCACAGAGGCGAGGGCCATATAAAAGGGCCCTCTGGAATAGGGGTCCGCGGTGTCGCCACTCACCGTCAGCTCGCCACAAGCTGCCCCCGCGGGTTATTATTATTATTATTATTATTATGTGCAAGGTTAAATTAATAAGGCATTTGGATCCGTCTCTAGAATAGAGCTACGGCGTAGCATTTGTACAGCGTAGCTCACGCATACGTCTCAACGATTGCACAGTTTTCGCGCATGGTGTTATGTTCTTACAAAACGTGTCGTGCGCATGACGCCAGGAACTCTTGGGTTGTTTCACAACCCCGGATAAATATATCCGTCAGATAAAATGATCACTATTTTTTTCCCAAGGCATATAAATTATAAAAGGATATCTAACATTTATCTGACAAATATATTTTATTCGGGGATGGTGAAATAGGAGAACAGTCGTGGGGAAAACTACACGAGCGGCTTTGGTAGGGTTCGAACTTTGAAGCGACAATTTATTTATTGTACTAGAGGTGCAAAATGTCTAGTAGACTTCTGTATGGTAGAGTAACAAATTGTGATTATTAAGAGGGTAGATTAAAAAAAATTGTACATAAGGCCTTAATAAAAACAAAAATCACGATCGCGTCAATTGTGTTACGAAAGTTAGCCATACCTACTAATTATAGTGTGTACTATGTCCGACAACGTTTGGCAGTAGAATAAATGCGTCATATTAAAAAAAAAATAGGCGCATATTAGTGAAATTTTAATTTGCCGCCTTTTTTTACTGCAATAAGTCGTTACACAAAATTTTACTACGTAACACAAAAATTATAAGTTATTTTTTTTTTCATTAAAGGCCTTTAACTATGTACAATTCTTTTGCCATTCCATTACAAGTCTACATTTTGCACCAGTACAATAATAAAATTGTTGCTTCGAAGTTCGAACCCTACTACCAAAGCCGCTCGTGTAGTCTTCCCCACAACTTGCAATTATCGCGCGGCTGCCCCTCTGGGCTCAATCAGAGCGTCAGTCGATTGTTGTCAGGAGCAAGCATAGTCGGTACAAGTCCGTCAATCAGATAACAAAGTTAGTCACTTCAAGTAGGATCTCTTTAAAGCCATAGTTTCATTAACATTCACTTTCCGTTCTTGCTCGTACTTTAAAATATGTAATGTTGCCAGTAGTTGACATTTAGCAAAGGATTTAGATTGTGTATTATAATTAACTTTCAATTAAGAAATAGTATATTTCAAACATGCTGAAAATGCTTATAAAAGCTGATATGATAAATAGACTTATGGCAACCTAAATATATTATATTAATAGGTGAAGATAAGTGGACAGCGATATTGTCCTTTTATTATTAGGGCCCGATAGGAAGGGGCCGCTTCTATCTCTCCTTATCATAGTGCATTGGATTTGGATAAGCTTTGTGAATATTGGGGACTTCAATATTAAATGCTACGTACCTATATTACACGTATACACCGACGTGTGTAGGTACGTAGACGTCAATATACGAATAAAGTACGTAACTGTGACAGCAGTTATAATTTGACACTACAGAATAATATTTCGTAGATCATAGGCCTTATTTTACATGGTGTTTATTTAATACGGACGTATAATTTAATGACGATAATTCTATATTCATTTTTGACCCATTAGTAGTAATGACTGTATAAAATACCTGTAGATACGGCGAGCTGCCCTACTACAAGCGGGTTTGCGGCCCGGAGGCCGGCGGGTACCCGGGCCGGACGACGCTGGACGGCTGGCTAGCGCGCTGGGCGCTCCTGCTGAGCCAGTACCGCCGCTTCTCAGACTTCCCGCTGTACCTGCAGTACCTGTGCAAGATACTGTTCCACGTCGTGGACAGAACCAGTAAGTGGAACACAGCTGTCTTAAGCGCTGGCTTTCTGGTGATAACCTCCGAGGTGTGAGTATCACCTTTCTAGTTTTTACACCCGTTGGTTAAAAACCACCCTGCCTAAAAGAGATGGATAGGATAGGTATGACTTACCTTATAACATTTATAACAATCAGAGATCGGACAAATGTGCGTCATTGCTCGCAATAATATGGACATGACTCCAAAGTTGATTAAATGAATAATTAAACGAATAATTTCTTGAAACTTGATTTCGTAGCTTTAAGGTGACTATTCAAATAACTTTTTATATTTACCGGTGTCAAATAGATATTTCTTTTTAAATGATTAAATGATTAATTATTCAATCAACTTTGGAGTCATGTCCGTATTATTGCGAACAATGACGCACATTTTTCCGATCTCTGATAACAATACACTTCTACATACAATATTTTGGAATTGTAATTAACGTGAGCCTCCTAAAACATATTGAAATATTTAGCGAACTACTACATACCTGTACTTTACAGTTTATACAGTTAGGTACGTAGGTACCTAACTCTAATACTAATAGATTGATTACGAACTACTTTCCTGATTCTCAATTAGTAATGTCAAAAACAATATAAGCTTTTACTGGTCGATGCTATTTATTTTAGCTAGCGACCTTTTCTGTGGATTATTCTTTGTACTGTTATATTATAAGCAACGAAACACGGCAGTGTTATATTCCCTTCGATTTCTTCCCGCATAAAATCCGGGAAAGGTAAAAAAATGGGTCCCATTAATCTGCAATCAATCG
Organism: Thaumatotibia leucotreta; assembly: GCA_025490895.1. Taxonomy (NCBI): domain Eukaryota; kingdom Metazoa; phylum Arthropoda; class Insecta; order Lepidoptera; family Tortricidae; genus Thaumatotibia; species Thaumatotibia leucotreta. The sequence continues at coordinate 120,838 of JALPQI010000704.1, read as the reverse complement.
CCGACTCTTCAGTTTTATGTTTCGTTCTCACGCAAAGCGAACAAATATTTTATGTTTTGTGCAATTAGTGTGATTCACGAGGCCGAGCGGCCAGCGGCTTCACGTCAAAAAGCCAATTCAATCACGGCACAAACTAATTTCGGCTGTCGAAGCTTTCGATAATTTACTACAATTAAAAATAACGTTATTTACGAGTATCGGTGAGCTGCGGTAGCGTGATATAGCCCGCGATGCTTCGTTAGTTTACAGGAGGATTTCATCTGAACTATCAAATATAAAAAGGGCGGAGGCATAAGTACCTAGCTACACATCATTTCTGATTCAATGCCTTCGAAACACGTGTAGACTGAGGATCATGTATGTTTAATTTTCAAACAAAATGTCGGCACAAATTGTTAATCAAGCTATCACGTAGTGGCGGGCCCGTAGCCTCGAATTAATCCTGTCGATCAGTCTGACAGCGGCTGTAAATCCACCCTGGCCGCCAACTTTTGTTGAAACACGATTTTTTAAGCGGATAAAGTTACGCGTCGAGTTTCAAGTACCTTTGTAGATAATAAAGTTCGTGAAAATACTGGTCTGATTTGTAATTTCAACCCAGATTAATTTAAGAATTCCTTTTTTTCATAAGACAGGCCTCGTAAAACGCGACAGCGCGTAATCCTTGACGCAATTTAAGTTGTATCATTTCGCATAATACAGTCGTTATTATGCGGGTAATAAATATTATTAAAAAAAGTTTTTCACTCCATCACCGCGGCACAAATCCCGAATTACGCCGATTTCTTTTCGTATTGTTCGGAGTTTATATTATTCCGGAGATTTTGGGAACATTCCAAGTTTTGGCACTTCGCGCAGCGTCTGCAGCCAAAATTCAGTGAGCGGTGCAGGCAGCGGGCTTCCTGTCTCGTTCAAGTTTTATATGAATGCCTCTCGCGTCCCGCCGCCGACGCTTTGTCTTCGGTTCGTCTGACGTTCATCATAATACAAAGTTACCTACTTTCGAAATGCCAAGCTCAGTGCCAACCAAAAATATTGTTTCGCTGTTTTTACAGTTAGGTTCCTTGCATAAAGCTATTTATCTTAAAAACCATTAACGCAGCATAATTTATTGTTGTCAATCCATGCGATAATTAAATTAAATAAAATGGAGCTTACATCTCCCAATATCTCATTTCCAACTAAGTGATAAAAACATAATTATGAATTGAATCGCCTTGCGATTGGTTTAGATATACCAAAATATTTTTCCCCTCACTAGCTCGTAAAGCGCTCGTTTATCCTTTAATACGAGCGGGTAAAAACGCTTTTTACACACTTGTGAATAAAGTAATTTGACATTTCTCTAATTCCTATAGCCCCCTACTGCCTAGTATAAGTGGATCTGTATGACAGTAGTAAACATGCGCAATCGGAGCTCACATGTTAAATTGGACGGTCTCATGGGTGACTTTGTAAGCCATTGGCTATATTTAAATTCCAGAAGTAACTCTATTCTAAGATACGTTTCGACATTGAGTTTTAAATGGTTTCTTTAAGTTAATTTACATTTGGATGAGATTTGTAATCATATTTCCTCGCGATAGTGAGGGGAAAAAAGTTGTATTACACTTGGCGGCAAAGTTTGTTCAACTCTCGTGCCTTGAGACCTTCGCAATGCTCAAGATTCCAGTTTTTGAACCACTCGCTACGCTCGTGGCTCAATTTTGGAATCTTTCGCTAGCTCAGGTCTCAATATTGGCACGACAGTTAAACAACAACTTTGCCCCCTTGTATAATAAATAACTATACCAAGTTAGTTATTCGTAGCAAAGTACGATATCATAATATACTACCAAGGCATCTCTGTTTATATTTATATGCTTTTAAAAATACGACAACTCATAACGACTCTGTAAATAAACAGATTTAATATTGAGTGCAAATTGAAATTTCATACTTATAACTTATAACAGAGTAAAGCTGTAAATTCGAGTGAGTTAAACTAACTTGCACATTTGCAGGTAGTGGCGAGATAACGAAGGCGGCGCTCGCGGCGTTCTACCGGTCGGTGATCGGGCTAAGCGCGCAGCGGGTTGAAGAGATCATCGACACTGCCTATGACCGCATGACCAGTGTAAGTATTGGCTGTTTAATATGCCCATACAGAATTGACCTGCTTATGAGAGTGTATTAACTGCTAATACACCGATTAAATTGCCATATATACAGCGACCAAACTAGTAGTAATCATACCGACGCGCGACGGAATATACAAAGTAGTATCTATTTTTCTTATTATCCATCCATAAACTATAACTTATTAATATCTAATTAATGGTATTGTTATCTTCCAGCAGTTTTAAACCGCTTATTTATAGGTAACCGACTTCAAAAACGAAGAAGGTGATGACAGATGACTCTTTGACTGATAAACTTGTCCCACCACCGCGAGCAAGTATGACCTATCGCCTGAAATTACATAGGTACCAAAAGATAAGCGATCCCGTGTGAACACAAGAGACACAACGACATTTATAGCTCAATAACTGAGCGAGTAACTATAAAAATCAACGTGTCTCTATTTACACAGGCCCGCTTATCGTTTGTTCATTTTTATAGCCTTATAGCTTACTCGCTCGCGGTGGGACCACGCCAGGCGTGTCATGAATATTTTTAACGAATGGCGTATGACACTATAGGCGTGTCATCATATTCTATGGCGTAAGGCCCGCTTGGCGTATCATGAAAAAATTGTTCACCGCCATAGATAAAAGTTTTTGAAAATGGAACACGCAACGAATCGGTTAACAACTTGTAGATGCGACTGCGCTAATGCATACTCAAAAGCACCTACATTCAACAGCCTATTATCTTTTCAGAACAGTTACCTAATCCTGGACTACGGCACGTACGTGCACTGCTTCACCAATTGGCTGATGGGGAAGAATCCCAACGGCCCCGGACAGTGGGTGCTCGTGCCCACCAAAGACACCCTCCCAGAGCCTCCGTTCCCCGTGGACTACAGCGCGCTAAACACCGAGCCGGCCAAATTGGAACCTTATGTTCCTGATAAGAAGACTAATAGACACTCTGTAATAGTATAGGTTATACTTTTCTGACTACGGGCTTAGTAGGCACCTACAAGACTTAACATATTCAATGGGATGAATTTCCTGTTCTATACTTTAAAGGTAAGCGTGAGGGTCAGTCCACGTAGAACATAAGAATCTATAATAAAAGAAAATGGGAGTTTCATCTTACTCATAACTAAAGTCATTTTCATCGAAGTTGTTTAGCCAATATTTCACACTCCTAGTCGCAAGTTTTTTTTTCTAAGCGAAGTTTCTTTTCAGTACGTCCCTATCCCTATCGCACATTTTAGTAACAAAGTGATATCAACTAATTCGCTGGAAAAGCCAGTTGTATTTCCAGGACGTGAAGGGACGAGTTTGATCTGTGTAAAATATCCCCGAATATGTATTTTAATAAAAATAAAATATTTGCGAAAACTGTCTCTTTCGGCATTTTTCCCCAATAGAGCCATACTATTTGTCATAATTTAGTCCTGCGTTTGTCAAGCACACCACGTAGGTAAACCATTTTATTTACCTTGACGTTTATAAAGTATTGCATTCGGACGTGCCTTTAGTTTACTTTCGTTCCATCACACAAGTGTTTAATGTAAATAAAATATTCACCCCGTTTGAGATAAATGTACTTAGGTACCTAGATCTTGGTGTCTAATGCAAATCAACAAAAAAAACCTCATTACCTTCACATCCCATAAAGTTCACCAAAACGTATTACAATAATCACACGAACTTATAACAATAAGCAAACATTCTAGTCATTTAACATAGAGAATTGAGTAAGTACTACATAGCGATAAGGATAAAGGTATTAGATTTAGATTTACTTGTCTTGTAAGTGAGTAGGAACACGGTTGGGAACTAAGTTAAAGGCCTTTATTTATTGTTAGTGTAGTTTTATCTTCAAATTCTAGGTACGTGAAAAAAATTTTCATGCTGGGAACGTACCTACCCATCTCATATCGTAGGAATTAACGAAGCGTACCTGCCCATGGGCCTTTACCTTAGCCCCAGACCTCAAGTGTGGTTTCGCTTCTATTTGCAAATGCTTTATCTAAATTGTATAATTATGAGTGTAACTCGACCAAGTCTATTACCTATCTCTACAATGTATAATATATACAATAAGTCGATGTAAATAGTAGGAGTAATGCACTACACGAAAAGCAAAAACTGCCTTAAATAAGCGTATTCACATTTCACGATATAGCCTTATTTTGTACCTTTAGTATTTAATGGAGACTAATGTACCTATGTTAGAATAAAATATCACTTTGAACCGGATTCCTTTGTAATTATTTCATCCTACCCCAATTCGTGAATATGACTTTTCCGGCACAAGTTCTGGCTCGCTACATTAAGTAATTATTTTCGAGGAAATATCCAATTCACTTTTTTGTGTCGGACGACGACGGGTGTACAAAATACTCACGAATAACCAGCGATGATACTTACCTATAAGACAAGGATAGTAATAAATATTAATTCGTATACCTATTGTGAAAAGTTAAATTGAATATGCACTCCGAAATGGGTCTTAACTTTCCGTTTAGATTTACGGAGTGGATGATGTGTACCTACCTATTTATTTATAGTTAATAATACCTACCCTATCTATTCCTAGACAAGTTCTTCGACTAACAAATAGGTACTAGACGTTTTTCAAATCTTAACCTAACCCAGTTTGACAACCTTGAGCTCGATCCACTGCATCACATCTACCCGTTGTATTTAAAAAGCTTTATGATTGATGGCGGGTTACAAAGATGCTAGAGACGAAACATGGCCGCCATGCTCCTTGCCTGGCGGTTGGAAAATTCACCCAAATATTCATCAATCATCCTACGCCCGCGTGACAAATTGTGCGTATTTTTAAACCCTGTTTTTATATTCGCTGTTACTGCCTCGTTCGAGAATAATAAAGAAGAATTTAAAAACTCGTGACTATAAGAACTGACTAAAACTCTTATTGATCCTTTACGCTACAAGTAAACAGGCAACTGCCTGCCTGTTGACTAAGAACAGAATTGCTTTCTCATTTCTCATATAAGTAAGTATACCTTCGTCGCCTTCGCTATTAGATTAAAGCCTGTTATTTCAAAACATATATAAAAGCATTCGTTAGTGAAAATGATTACTATCCTTATCTCAGGTAATCAGTCAAAATATTACAGATCAAAAATTTATCTGATTGAAAAGTCAGCCCTAAAACAAAACAATGCAAGTTACCTATTAAGAAACGAACTGTTAGTCTTGCTTAGTACCTAACCATTTGATCGCCAAGAACCGAGTTTCATCTAAATTCGCGATATATGTATAGGTACGTCAGATATATGTATAGTTCATACACTTCATACTCTGTCTGGCCAAAAAGCCTGTCGCCAGTAAAAAAAAGGCGTATACAGGGCGTCCCAAAGTTATGGGACATGAAGGGGAAGTACCTTAAATATCGTAAATAGTGTATTTTGCTGAAAGAAAACTTAATGTTATTTTTTAAATTTAGTGATTCTGCGTCCAAAGTTTTTCAAAGAATTACTTGCTTCATCCGGAAATCGAACCAACTACAATTTTTTTCCAATTTTGAACCAAACTTGTTTGGTTATTCTTTTAGTTTTAGATACTATGTTTCTTAAGAAAAATTGATATTTTTTATCCATTCTTTCGAATAACATCATAAAATTAGGAAAAACATTTTTCGTATTAAAGTAGGTTCGATGCCTAGAAAAAGCAATTTTTTTTTTTGGATTTTTTTTAATGCAGTATTATTTAATTTTCAAAATAAAATAAAGTCTTCATTGAGCAAAATATCCTATCTACGATATTTAAGGTACTTCCCCTTCATGTCCCGTAACTTTGGGACGCTCTGTATAGTATTGTAGATTTATAGGCCACTTTTTGACGCGAGAAGAAAACGCGTTCAAGAGGTTACAAGCACGAATTCTCAGAAACTGCTATAACGGTCAATCTCGATAAAAAGAAGACCAAAATTCCCAAATGATCGACACTGGTTACAAATATTCGTGGTAATCACTCTATTACACAGTAGAAATTCCCATTGCTTGCTGAGCAAACTGCTTCGCGCGAACCTAAATAATGTAGGTAGGTTAAAGTAACCACGGATAGGGGGCCTTGGGCCTAGTGAATTACTCTCTTTACCTTCGCATTTTTAAGGGAATGTCCAAATACATATATATTTAGTGAGATGGATAATATAAATTTAGAGCTAGAAAGCATTCATGACATCTATGTCCACAATAAGTACCTACGCTGTAGGTACCATCACGATACAGCAAAAACCGAAATGTATGAGACGGTATGTAGTGCTGATCTTTTACTATGGGATAAGTACGTACAACAATTGACAGCGATAACCAGTATTTTGATGTATTACAAACTTTCATTTTCGTTTCACCTGTCCTGATTCCTGATGAATTTTATTTGTCTGTAATGAAATTTTCAGAGTCAAATTTGACCCACGTACCGGTTTCCGATTGATCTGAAAATTTTCACGCTTAGGTATGTCTTATGTTTATGTATAATACTTATATTTATATCATGAAGACATGAAGCTATGATGGTGGAGCTGAAGTGTACTCGGTAATAGTAACTTTGTAACGAAACTACCCAAACAACCCTGTCGAGTTTAGACTCGTTGAAATCGCTGAAATAAGTATTAGGTGTATAACGACTGTGACAGAGTCCTCGTATTTTGCCACGTGCACGTGGTGACAACTATAAAAATACATTTGTAATAGGAGATGCCTATGTCCAGCATTGAACTGAAATATGATGGCAGTGATGGTGTAACGACTAAAAAAGCTCAGTCGGAGATAAAAGCTTGAATTGGGAAATGTTATTTTCAACAGAAACTTGTTTATAAAAGCCATCAGAGGCGATTGATATTAAGTCATTGGAATACCAACCCAGAGCCGTAGTCAATTGTTCCGCTGGTGTTCCGATATTGTTTCCCGTGCCGCAGTAATAGGATCATTAAACGAGAGCGGGCGGACATTTTTGCTCGGAATATGGCGCCATGATAAATGGGGCACAATATAATGTTTTCAGGAAGCACTGTCGCTTCCGCCCAACCTTTTTCTCCATATCTACAGGAGGAATGATTTTTGTTGCAATATCACTACATAGTATAAATAGTTATTTATTATACAAGGGGGCAAAGTTGTTGTTTAACTGTCGTGCCAATATTGAGACCTGAGCTAGCGAAAGATTCCAAAATTGAGCCACGAGCGTAGCGAGTGGTTCAAAAACTGGAATCTTGAGCATTGCGAAGGTCTCAAGGCACGAGAGTTGAACAAACTTTGCCGCCAAGTGTAATACAACTTTTTTCCCCTCACTATCGCGAGGAAATATGATTACAAATCTCATCCACATGTAAATTAACTTAAAGAAACTATTTAAAACTCAATGTCGAAACGTATCGTAGAATAGAGTTACTTATGGAACATCAATATTGCCAATGGCTTACAAAGTCACATGAGAAACGACCAATTTAACATGTGAGCTCCGATTGCGCATGTTTACTACGGTCATACAGATCCACTTATACTAGGCAGTTGGGGGGCTATAGGAATTAGAGAAATGTCAAATTACTTTATTCACAAGTGTGTAAAAAGCGTTTTTACCCGCTCGTATTAAAGGATAAACGAGCGCTTTACGAGCTAGTGAGGGGAAAAAGAAATTCGCTGTCTGTCAGTCGTTATTTATCTCTATCTACTTTAATCGTTAACACTACGCAACGGATATTGAAACGGTTTTTTAATTGATACTTAGTGTTTCAAGAAGGTTTTAGTATAACTATTGTGCCCTTGCAAAGCCGAGGCGGGTCGCTAGTATACTAAAGTATCCCCTTATATTAGTACCAAACCGTGGGTATAAATGGTAAATATTACATGAACGAACGCGCTGAGATTTAATCGGTTAAACTAACACTGCTAATATAGTACGCGCGACATGTTTCCGACAGCCTAGGTCTCCATTATCAAGCACTGGATGCTTAGCCAAGTTGCCAATCGCTAGCGCTTGGTAGCGTATCGTAGTTTTCCCTCTCTATCACTCTTTCATATTAGAGCGACAAAGACAGCTAGCTGCCTTTCGTTTACGATTGACGATTAAGCGCTAGCGATTGGCAACTTGGCTAAGCACCCTGAGCCCGCGTTCACGCCAAGCGACTCGCAAGCGCAGCGCGTACTATAGTAGGTAGCAGTGTTATATTTTTGGTTAGTCTCACGAAAGTTTAAATTCAAAGGTGCAATTTATTAGATAGGTATTCTTTATCTTTAATTATCTAACATTGAGACTTGGTTTGTGTGTTGATTATTTTGTTAGGGAATTTCCAATCTCCACTGCAGATGCAAGCCAACAACATCTCTAAAAAATGAGAAAATAATTCCCAGTAGATACCACAACAGCACTGGAGGCGCATTCCAAATTTAAAAATATTGTCTTGAGTTCAACTACGGCTTCAGACTTTTTATTAAGATATAATAATACGTAGGATGCCCTGAAAATTTCGGGAATTTAATACTTAGGAACGTATATTTGACATTGTGTTATACCTCTTTCTTACAAGCATAGTCTCATTATTCGAAAACACTGGCCACTTAGAAAAAAAAAACAATGTCCGATTTTCAATTGTTTTTTAAAGTCGTTGAGTCACTGGTGAAAATGGAGCTGTCTCGCGAAAGTTTCAGAGCAATGATTTATTATGACTTTAAAAGTGGATTAACACAACAACAATGTGGAGACCAATTAACTATTGCTTTTAGTAGTGAAGCACCTTCAAAGACGACCATATACAGGTGGTATTCGGAATTCCAACGTGGCCGTGTCTCTTGCGGATGACGTACGTGAGGGTCGACCGAAAACGGCCGTTACCGATCAAAACATCGATGTTGTTCGCCAACTGATAAAGGAAGATAGGCATGTTACATATCGGGAGATTCAGGAGACTTTAGGCATTGGAATGAGTCAGGTACAAGTTATTTTACAATAAGAGTTGGGCGTGCGGAAGTTATTTTCCCGGTGGATTCCTCACTTGTTATCTGACGACCAGAAAACGGTACGTGTCAATTGGTGCCGCAAAACTTTAAAAAGATTTAATGGAGGAAGCTCAAATGCCGTTTTTAGTATTGTGTCAGGTGACGAATCATGGATTTACGCATATGAGCCTGAATCGAAAAACCAATCTCGAGTTTGGGTTTACGAAGACGAACCGAAGCCGACAAAAGTTGTTCGTTCTCGCAGCACGATCAAAAAAATGGTAGCCACGTTTGTCTCCAAATCGGGTCACGTGGCGACTATCGCTCTTGAAGATCGAAGAACTGTCAATGCCGATTGGTATATAGGCGTTTGTTTACCGATTGTTTTTGCTGAACTGCGAAAAACTAACCCTAACCGCCGTATTATACTACACCATGATAATGCCAGCCCTCACACCGCTCAGAAAACAGACGACTATCTGAAGGGCGAAAACGTCGAATTACTGGACCATCCTCCGTACAGCCCCGACCTAAGTCCCAACAATTTTTTTACTTTCCCGAAAATAAAGAATCGGTTGCGTGGTCAGCGTTTTCAGACCGCGGAAGAAGCAGTCGACGCTTATAAAATGGCCATTTTGTCAACTCCCACTTCAGACTTCAATAACTGTTTTAAAAACTGGTTTCAGAGAATGAAAAAGTGTATTAAACACAAAGGAGAATACTTTGAAAAACAATAAAAGTACTTTTATTTCATTAAAATGCGTATTTTTTCCGATTCCCGAAACTTTCAGGGCAACCTACGTACTCGTATAACTGCACTCTGTTTAAAGAGGCAGTTTTTTTAATACATGCCCCACTGTACGGGGTTGAAGTCTCGTAATTTCCCAAGAAAGCGTGCTACGTCTGCTACGCCGTAGCGCGTAGTGGTCTTTATATGCGTATACAGTCATGTTTGTAGCAACTTTCCATGACGTTTGGCGTTGAAAAGGTTAAAAAGTGTTCCCCTTGGAGAGGAAAAAACAAAGAAGTGTGTACAATTTATTTTATTATACATACGAAATACTTAGGTACTATAAACCATAAAAAATAATTGCTCGTAGGGTTGCCAAGAATAACATACTTATTGGGACTTGAGCGCTCGTATAATATCGATGGTTGCATGACTCAACCTCGTATGGCCAGGGTGTATGACTGACTGTACGTGTACATATAACACAATACACACATTTCATATACGATGTTGAGTCATTATGTATTCTGTGCTAAAATATATTTTTATGACGCAACCTCGTAAGCCATCATACGCCTGCAATACGTACAGTCGCAATCAGATATATCGGAGCGGTCAGGGTGCGCTCTAATATCTGAGCAGGCCTCTATTATCATGGCATTAAGGTGGGTCCATATTGGCACTTATACAATTTTTTCTTCGAATATTTTTACTAATACCGTTTTTTACTCATAATCATCATTACTCCGAAATTTTTTTCTCATACTTTTTTTCTTACTAAAAATTATACTTCTACCTACAATGTTCATAACTATTTTTATTTCGAAATTTTATCCTCCTAAAGTCGTCAAGTAGATTAATCTATACTCATAAAGTTATTTGAAATAAATTGTTTATTTATAAACATTTTCCCATTTGGTTCACTCTGTTGTGGTATAATTCTTTTATGAATAACATAAACTATGTAGTCATAATGGGCTTTGTGCAGAAACTGTTGTGACATACTCAACTTTAGCATATTTCTTTGTGGCAGATTTCGAGTTGTTCGAATATTATTCGAGCATAATTTCGATGCTCCTATTTATGATGAGGCATAATCTGGATGTGCATAAAAAGTATCGGCATAGTTTGTTTTAGCATAACAGAGAAGGAATAATTACAACCTCAATATAATCGAGGTAGTAGTAATATTCTATACGTTACTTACTGTGTTACTGAGCTGAGTACTTTCTAGGTTGCTAAAAAAAAAATAACCTCGAAGACTAAGGCGGGAGCGAAGCTCCCGCCTTAGTCTTCTAACCTAACCTATCCGAGTCGGATCTGCCCCGGAAGGTTTTGTTCGCTCGCTTCGCTCGCTCACTGCAGAAATTTTCACCCTCACAGCAAATTCTGCCTGACGAAAAAGGCAAGTTTCGAACATGTGGCTACATGCCCAAAAAAAAAAAATGCAAATCTAATTTCTGTCTTATAACACTCGGCGTAATTAATGATATGCCAAGATAGTTTCGGACAAAATAATATTCGAAATATTGTTATTTAAGCCAAGTGATGTTTCTGTCTCATTAAGTTGATGCCAAAATAGATTATACCAAGTCTGTTACGTCCTAAGCGTTTCGGACAAAAAAAGTTTAGAGGGAACCCGTTTAGTACAGTACCTACTCTGCCACAACCTGATTTGTGCAGGTAGCTAGTTTACAGTAATAGTACGATTTATATTTAATTATACAAAAATAATTCATACATAAAACCAGTACAGATAAAAATAAATACCTATAACATTAGAATATATAGCATAAAATAAGTATAGTGAAAAATTATATAAACATAAAAGTTAGTACTAAAAATATGTATGAAAAACAATATTATGAACATAAATAATTCTATGTGATGATGATTATGAACAAAGATTATTCTAAATACCGATCATTATGAAGTTAAATTGTATAAGAAAAATTTTCGGAGTTCCAATAATCTAAGTTGCAATTTTATAAATACTTTGGCGCACCCCATTAAGGTGCGTTTAAACCAAAAGAGTATTCGCTGTTCTAGCGCCCGTTCTACGAAATCAACCAATCACGTTTTGTGTACCGATCGAATTTCGTAGAGTGGGAGGTTAGAACAGCGAATGCTCTTTTTGTTTGAACGCACCTTTAGAGTTCACGTTTAGATACTTTTGAGCACCGTGAGCGCCGATATATCTGATAATACAGTCTCGTATGTCGTATGGTAGTATATAATTATGTAATGATAGGTAGTTTTACCTATAGGTAACTTTAGGCTTATGACGGTACCGTTTCTAATCGTTTGTCGGCGTTGCCGTCACGTTCTAACAAGTATGCAAGAGCGAAAGTGACGCGCAGCACGATAAATAGATAAATCGGGACCATCATAACATCATAAGCCACCTTTTTGTCGAGTAATAAAGTACGGGTTTCCACTAGTTTTACTACGTGGATCGATTTTAAAAAATTACATACCTAGCCTATAATGAAAACAAAATTTAATTTAAATTTGTGTAAGTGGGTCAATCACTTTTTTTTTGTTGTTATTCTGTCACATCACCCAGGGCACAACAGTGGTATAGTTTGTTAGAAGAAAGAATCATGCACACTTTACTATCATGATGAGTGGATGACCCACCTTGGACAGGCCACATAACTGTCAAAAAATTCAAAGTTTTGTCAATTTGAATGCTGCTAAACTGTGATTTTAAGGGTGACCCAGGAGAACGTAACCATGGCAACGAGTGACATAAAAAAAGTGATTGACCCAAGTAATAGCTTTAGGCAGGGCTAATTTTCGTAGCACAATTGACGCTATCGTGATTTTTGTTTAATTAAGGGCTTAATTATGAAAAATGTTACAATCAACCCATTATATTGTCATTATTTAAGCGCGTGGTTTGATTGCACGGGTGACAGAATTTTATTATTAGCTCGAGTTACCGTTAAAGTATATATTTTTACCAACTTTTAATTATACAAAATTATATTATTGATTGTTTATTTACAATTAAGGTTTTATAGATTGGAAACTTTCTTGATTATTACCTTATTGATGTATCATACCGTCTTCAAGGGTATATCATGGCTCTGTGGTATACATAATAATATATAAATAAAAAGGCGCAAAGTTTATATACATTTTAACGGAAAGAATACTTATTTGATGTCACTATACATTTTTACATTGCCAGCCCATTATAGCCACGATATTGCAAGTTATATCTTAAGCACCCTGCATATGTTCCTCACCGGAGAGGGGATGAAACCGGAGAAAAGACCCTTGGGGATATCAAGAAAATCCTAAAGGAGTACGAAGACCGGCTTCCGGAGTTCGTGAAGATGGGAGCTAGCCTGCCATCTGACCCTCTGGATGACGTGGACGTTCGCAGCTTGTCGAAGGAAATCGTGGCTCTAAAGACAAGACTTGCCGATGTAATTTTAAAGTTTGACGCGGCCCAAATAACGATTGCCGAGCTACGCGACGAAATCACCAGTTTGCGGAATAACGCTCCTACTCGGCAAGCGGCGTCAAATTTCAAAACCGTAGTCCGACCCGGCTCGTGTGCCGAGTCATGTTTGCGCGTTGCTGACACTGTAAAATGTGTCGCACGTGCCGATCCGCCGCCCGCGCAGCCCCCGCGCGTGCGGCCGCCTCATGTTTCCTCGAAGCAACGTAAGCGAGCTTATGCCGACGTCGTTGCTGGACAGCAAGTCGCAGCTGGCCAGGTCAACACACCCTCTAAAGCGGGTGAATTACGGGCTCCCAATAGGGAAAAGACCTCCCGCACCTGTGTGGATAAGGAGGGCTTCACACTGGTGGAAAAGAAGAGTAAGGTGCGCAGGGTGCCTCGTAAGACTTTGTGTGGCACCGCCGAGCCGGTTAATTCTGGTCTTCGGGTCGCTACACCGGGTAAGGCGCTCTATGTGTCGCGCCTGCTAATGCAGGCGTAATCTCCGCTATGGCTGAAGACGTGGTGGAGTATGTCCGCCGGAAGACTGGCTTCGCACTGAGGGTGCAGCAGCTGCGGTCGCGCCACTACGTGCACTTCAGCTCGTTCGTGGTGCGCTTGCCGCGCCCGCTGCAAGACACCATCGCGAGTGCAGACTTCTGGCCGAAGGGCGTTGTGTTTCGGCGGTTCCGGGGCAATCTGCCGAACCCTACGCCGGTTCAGATGATTCGATAGAGCCACGCTGTTGTGTCACCTAAACCTATTTAATGTTTTTTTTTTCTTGTCTGTGTATCTTTATTTGTATCTCTTTTAATTTTAGTTTCACGACGCATTGGTGTAAACTGTAATGTCGTGTAAACTTTTGTTTCAATAAATAAATAAAATTGTTGTACCACAATTTTCAGCAATAACAATGCATCAGTGTTTTTGCATTGCTAAAAGCTCATTTTTTATTGCACATCTCAACCTAATAACACTGTTTTTATCTGTATAGTAAATTTTTTCAGGCCCTGTCATTTCCAAGCCCATGCTCAGAGTCTTTCCGAGTTTAGGTTCTCTGCTGACTTTACAAGAGCTGTGAATTAATGGGCAACCAAGTTTGATGTACTTTTTAACATTTTCTGTATTAATACCAGCACCAGGCATTATATGTATTTTATCCTTGTAAAAGGCCATTAAATCAGTGATTAGTTGGAATGCTTCTTGATCCTCTACTGAAGATTTCTGACCACTTGTAAGAAGTCTGTCAAACCCAAGACTAATAATCTTCTCAATAGACATTAAAGTATTATTGCAGACATCAAAGGCTCTATGAAAAGTGACAGGCAAAGGACTTGCCTTAGCAATAATTTTGCTACATGTATCTACATCAATTTCTTGTTCACGAGTAAGAGCTCCAAACACAAACCTGTTTACACCCATTTTCTTCATTATGCCTAAATCCATTAGCATTGTTTCTACTTCCATAGGTGTATAACAAAAATCTGAGCCCCCTCTGCATCTTATCATTACATTGACACTTGGTTTCTAAAATGAAAAGCATGATTCATTATTTTTCAGTAAATAATTTAAACAGATTACCTACAGAAATATATGTAGCTTTACCTCAATCAACTCTGTACATTTACAATCTTTGCATGTGTGATGGATGGGTGCCCCTGTCCCTATATTCTTGACCTAAAATAAATTGAAACAAACATAAATAGATTAGATAGGTAGTAATAATTGTAAATAACAAGTCTATCATTACTGAATTTTAAATGTGAGATTTGCCATACTAAAACAATTTGTGATATACCAAATATAATATTTGATTGACAAGTCCGCACGTAGGTGTGAGACCACCTTCAGCAAGAGAGCTGCATACTTCAAGCTCTTCAGCGCCACCGTGGATGGCATTGATGGCAGAGTCCAAGCTATCTATGCACACTTCCAGTTTCACCTGATAACAATTTTGGAAAAATATTATTGAACATTGATGTGCATAACGAATGGAAAATTTCTTGTAAACTACGTAAGTACCATGTTTGAAAAAGCAATGATTATTCTTCAAAAGAGCAATAGAATTTTATTCCTATGTTTTCTGTTTCATTTGGGATACGTATCACATTTTTCTAGTTTTTGTTTTGTTTAGGACAATAAATCTTTTGACGAGCCGAAAACTTTCATGTAATGAAAATACAATTGACATATTGACTTGACATTGACAATGACAGCTACTCCGTTGTTGCCATAATTCCCACTAATTAAAATAATGTCAACCTAGCCATTGCATTCTAGAGGTACTCGTATTCGTGAAGTTTTCTCTGCATGTAAAATCGAAAAAAAAACATGTAATACGCTTTTTAATACAATTAAATATGTATAGTAGTATTTCATTACAATAAGGTATAAAAGGTATGCTAAGTTTATATCAACCGCTGAACGTTTTTAACAATGTCCACTTCAAACTGTCAAGCACACAAGCTAGACAGGATAATTTAAAAAATAATTCCTTTTGACATTTCAAAGTAAAGGGACACGCGAACGTAGGCAAGATTTCGCCAACGTTCGCCCTCTTTTACCAGGTATCCGCTTTTTAAACGTTCCCTGATAAATATTTGTACCTATTACTTGCGGCGTTTTAAATTATCCCTTAATAAAGCAGTGCGTAATTTATAAAAACCTCAATTTCTAAATACAAGTTGAGGTTATGTGTGTAACTGTGCCACATATGAAACAAAATTGTTGAATTGTTATAATTACAGCTGGTTATCGGAGTGTTTATTCTTTGTTAATTTTCGTTGTCAGTTATGTCTCGAAATAAACAACATGAGGAGACGGACAAGCTCACGCGTATTGCAATTGTGAACGCCGATCGCTGCAAGCCGAAGCGATGCAGGCAAGAGTGCAAGAAGAGTTGTCCGGTGGTCCGGATGGGCAAGCTGTGCATCGAGGTGACACCCAATGACAAGATCGCCACCATCTCGGAGGAACTCTGCATTGGTTGTGGTATTTGTGTCAAGGTAAGAAGAATGAGCTTAATTTGTCACTTTAGACAACAAAAAGTGATTAATCACTGAATGATCAATCAATTTAAATGTGATCTCTTATAATATACAGGGTGGTCCAAATCTTGACGTCAAAAAATTTTTTTTAGATTCCTCACGTCATGAGCTATCAGAATATACCCCATGTATGTTAGCCGATTTTTTGTAGTTTTCGAGTTATGAATTTTTGAAAATTTTTTTTTGAGAAATTCTGGAATGATGAAATTTATTAATAAAAAAAAAACTGTTGGGTTTTTAACTAGTTTCTTTTTGTGAAAGTATTACTACAAATAAAGCATTTACTGACAAAAAAATTAGCGTCCTCACTTTGATACAAGTAGGATAAAAAATACCAAATTCAAAATTTTACGCTAAAAACGCATCAAAATGACATTAATTTACGTAAATAAAAAAAATAAAACATATCCCAAGGATTTTTGGTAATGTAAAGACTGCCCTAGACCCTAAACCTTCGACAAAGCAAAAAAAAAGTGATACTTAATAATGAGAATTTTTCGGAGTAGTCGGTCAAATAAACTTAAACAAAAACTTCTAAATTTTTAATTTAAAAATAAAGTGAAATTTCGTCTGTTTTGTTGTTCTTATCAATAAACGAAGACAGAAAATACCACAAAAACTCAATTTGTGTAGTTATTCAAGTCACTTTTTACTACTTTAAAATTTTAAGCTTTTTTAAGTTTATTTGACCGACTACTCCGAAAAATCCTCATTATTAAGTATCACTTTTTTTTTGCTTTTACGAAGGTTTAAGGTCTAAGGCAGTCTTTACATTACCAAAAATCTTTGGGGTATGTTCAGTGGCGTAACTAGGGGGGGGCACGTGCCCCGGGCGCCGAATCAGAGGGGGGCGCCAAATCGGCCAAAATTTTTGATATACTTTTGCATAATTTACACATAAGAAAAATGAAAATTCTTAAAATTCATTTTCGCCAAATCAGCAAAATATTTTGATTTCCTTGTGCATAGTTTACATATGAAGGAAATCTGTAGGTATGCATAAATTTTAGAAAGGTACATTTTCCCCGAAGTATGGAAACAAGTTTATATCCTGGTCCTACATGTACATGTAGTACTTTTTAGCTTCGAACAAAGGCTATATTCTTTCATACATTTGCGACCTATAATTGTAGGGGGTGGATTTTTTTAGGGTAAGCACCCCTAATGGCGTCTATTATTGTGACCAAGTTTCAACTTCTTATGTTTGACAGTTTCTGAATCACGTCACTTATACGGTTTTCAGAAAATAACGTTTTTAGGGTTCCGTAGTCAAAATTGCAAAAACGGAACCCTTATAGTTTCGCCATGTCCGTCTGTCCGCAGCATAGCTCGGGGCCGTTAATACTAGAAATCTGCAATTTGGTACAGGTATACGTACTAATCATGCCAACAAAGTGATACAATAAAAACTAGAAAACATTTTTTTTCGAGTACGTCCCCAATTTCTGAAGTGGAGTTGTTTTTTTACTTGCTGTAATTGTGTTGTATAATGTTATATTCAATGATAACCCACAGGTTATCATTGAATAGGTATCTTAAAAAGAATAAGAGTCTTGAAAGAAAGTTTTTTGTCTAAAGTCAAAAGAGATAAAGATAATCGCTCCAGAAAAAAAAATGTGCCCCCCTCTAACTTTTGATCCATAGATCCAAAAAATATGAAAGAAAACATGATTCACTTTAAAATAAAACTATTTCGAACATAATCGGCTCAGCCGTTTTTGAATAATTACGTAACCCTACACTGAATATGGCCCGACCAAAAAGTGGGAATGAAAAATTAGTTCAGATGCAAAATGAAATTCGTAGTTACATATTCCAAAACGACTAGGCCGATTATGTTCAAAATAGTTTTATTTTAAAGTATTCTATGAGCCCACTATTCATGATTTTTTCATATTTGGACCTACGGATCAAAAGTTAGAGGGGGAGGACACAATTTTTTTTTCTTCTGGAGCGGTTATTTCCAGAAATATTGATTTTAGAAAAAAACTTTCTTTTGGTACCCTTATTATTTTTCAATGACTTATTTAACGATACCCCACATCATAGGTTTACAGCGAAATAAAAAATCATCCCCACTTTACTAATAGGCACCCAAAAAAAAATTTATTTCTACATTTTATTCTACCACTTTGTTGGCTTGATTGATATGTATACCTCTGCCAAATTGCAAATTTCTAGCACTAACGGCCAAGGAGCTATGCTGCGGACAGACGGACATGGCGAAACTATAAGGGTTCCTAGTTTACTACGGAATCCTTAAAAGATATAGTCGAATTGAGAACCTCCTCCTTTTTAGGGCTCCGTAGCCAAAATGGCAAAACGGAACCCTTATACAGGGTGGCCAAATAAGAGGTATACACTTTATTTTTGAAATTTTATTCTACAAAAATTAAAAAATACAAAGTATCACTGGTTTAATTTAATACTTAGGGTCGGCAATTACACATGGAAGAGAATATCAGACAAATGTCCACCTCTAGCAACATTGCAGATGCCAACCCTTTTCATCGCGTTTTTCATCACATTTTCACACATTTCTGGCGTTATCTCAGTGACCGTGGTCCGAATATTTTGTTTTAATTGCTGAAGGTTGGTTGGCCTATTAGCATACACACGTCCTTTTAGATAACCCCACAGAAAAAAGTCAGGAGCTGTTGAATCAGGCGATCTTGGGGGCCAATTAATGTCACCTTTTCTCGATATTAACCGACCGGGATACATTCTTTTTAATGTTTCCATTGTGGCTCGTGCCGTGTGACACGTAGCCCCGTCTTGTTGAAACCACATGTTTCCCAAACCCAAATGCATTACTTGATTTGAGAAAAAATTGGTTATCATCTCACGGTACCGTTCTCCGTTTACTGTAACAGCATTACCCATAGCATCTTCGAAGAAATAAGGCCCAACTACCCCTCCTGACCAAATTCCACACCAAACTGTTACTCCACGAGGATGCAGTGGTTGTTCATGGATTAAAGATGGTTGTTCTTCCCCCCAATAGCGAGAATTTTGTTTATTAATACACCCGCTGAGGTCGAAATGAGCTTCGTCACTCATAATGTTTTTTTGATGAAATCCTGGGTCTCTTTCCAGCTTGGTAAGCATAGCACTACAGTAATCACGACGGAGTACATGGTCTTGAGGCTTAAGTTCTTGAGTTATCTGTACCTTATACGGAAACAAAGACAGGTCTTTCTTTAAAATTGTTTGGAGAGAAGTCCTCTTAATTCTGACTTGTTGAGATCGTCGCCTGGTAGACAATGTCGGTTCTGCGGCTACACTTTCACGAACTGTTTGAATATTCTGTTGAGTACGAGCCTTTTTGACACGATGAGGAACTGTTTTGTCTGTTACCATGCCATACTGCTCAAATTTTTTGACTAAACGAGCTATTGTTAGCCGTGAAGGCAAGTGATTTCTGCCAAAAGTTGGCCGCAATTTCCTTAGAGTTTCCGCAATACACGATTGGGATGAGTAAAACGTTTTAATAATTAAAACTCGTTGTTCCGTCGTAAAACGCTCCATAATAAATTTGCCGTATCTACACAAACTAATTTTGCTGCAACAACTGTCAAACTTACCGCCAAAACAAAATGGCGGCAAAAAAAAGTTGTATACCTCCAAGTTGGCCACCCGTTAGATTCGTCATGTCCGTCTGTCCGTCTGTCACAGCCGATTTACTCGGAAACTATAAATGCTACAGTAACGAAATTTGGTGAGGATATGTGTTGTATGAACCGCTACAAGATTATGATACTAAATTGTAAAAAAAAACATTGGGGTGGGGGCCCTCCATACATGTAACTGAGGGATAGAACAATTTTTTTAGTTGTATATAAGTGTGTGGGGTATTAACAGAAAGGTCTTTGAAAATGATATGAAGGTTTATAAATCTCATTTTTATTTAAGCAAATCGTTTTCGAGATATCAGCTCTCAAAGTCTGAAAAATGTGTCCCCCCCCCCTCTATTTTTTAAACTACGCGATAAAAAATTCTAAAAAAAATATATGTTATGCACATTAATAAACTCTATCAACGATTTTTGATTTGATTAAATTATCTCTTATAGTTTTTGAGGTAGGTTGATTTAACTATTTTTTTAATAATAAATTGATAATGGTACGGAACCCTTCGCGTGCGAGTCCGACTCGCACTTGGCCGGTTTTTTTGAAGTCGGTTGAAAATCAACTATTTCCTGCCTAGTCGGTTGAATTTTGGAAAAAATTGCGGAATCCTAAACGTGAGCCTTTTAAGGGTTCCGTACTAATTTAGGAACCCTTTAAGTTCAGTTAAGGGGGGAGGGCGCAAATTTGGCGCCTGCCCCGGGCGCCTTTTATCCTCGCTACGCCCCTGGGTATGTTTTATTTTTTTTATTTACGTACATTAATCCTATTTTGATGCATTTTTAACGTAAAATTTTGAATTTGGTATTTTTTATCCTACTTGTATCAAAGTAAGGACGCAATTTTTTTTGTCAGTAAATGCTTTATTTGTAGTAATACGTTTACAAAAAGAAAATATTAAAAAAACCCAATAGTTTTTTTTTATCAATAATTTACTTAATTCCAGAATTTCTCAAAAAAAAATTTTCAAAAATTCATAACTCGAAAACTACAAAAAATCGGCTATCATACATGGGGTATATTCTGATAGCCCATGACGTAGGGAACCTAAAAAAAATTTTTTGACGTCAAGGTTTGGACCACCCTGTATAATGATATTGTATATGACATGACTTTAGTACCTTAGTACCCTTTTTATTCAAATTTTAAATATATCCAGGCATTAGATAAGATTTGTACTAGATTTTATAATAGACCTTTTTCACTTATAGGTTCACCCAATTACCATAGATAAAAAATAATAACCATCTTACAATCATGAATCTAATAATGTCATAATCATAATTACAGTATGTGGTCAAAAGCTTGTAATTAGTATTGCAATTATAATTATTACCTATTATACCAGATTATTAAGAACTAAATGAATCCACTTGATGTACAAATCTCTCATAGTATCATATACAAAATATGTATGAAGTAAGCCCTAGTATAATAGACTAGAATCCTTGTTTATTTTACTATTCACATTTATGTTTTGTTGACAGAAATGCCCATTTGACGCTATTACCATCATCAACATTCCATCAAACTTGGAAAAGCATACAACCCATCGCTACTCCAAGAATTCCTTCAAGCTCCATCGGTTGCCCATCCCTCGACCTGGTGAAGTATTAGGGCTTGTCGGTCAGAACGGTATTGGCAAGTCCACTGCTCTGAAGATCCTTGCTGGGAAACAGAAGCCCAACCTGGGCCGCTATTCTGTAAGATGTAATTTAGACAGTTATGTATATAACTATGTTGAATACTAATTAACCAATTTCATTGATTTGATTAACTTTTTAACCACTGTAAATGTTTAATTGTGTCACAAATACATAATTATAGCTTGCTGTTGGAACATAGATAAATATTTCCATCTTAAAAACCAAATCAGTCCTTTGTCTTGTTTATCTCTGGCAAGGTGAACTGCATATTGATTAAAAAAGGATGGTTAAAAGGTTAAATCCATAATGGCAATGGCATAATTTGAAATAGAGTTCTAAAATTTCGTAACTTGAAGTTTCAATTGATTTTAAATACATATAAAAGCTCTTCTAATTTATCTTGGTTATTAGGATCCCCCCGACTGGCAAGAGATCCTCTCCCACTTCCGCGGCTCCGAGCTGCAGAACTACTTCACCAAAATCCTGGAGGATGACCTCAAGGCTCTCATCAAGCCTCAGTATGTGGACCAGATCCCCAAGGCTGTGAAAGGAACAGTTGGACAACTGTTGGATAGGAAAAATGATATGAACAATATAGATCAAATTTGCAAGATGCTTGGTAAGTGTTTTTTAATGGCAGTGCTCTTATTACAAGTATAGTATATTACTTTTTGTTTGAAACAAAGCATAAAATACATTAAATCCAAATGATTCAATTGAAACATTTATTTCATCAGAGGTAGCATGATATCATAGTACAAGTAATGGCAATTTCAAAGATACAAAAATGCTGCATGCATGTCTATATAATATTATGCACCTAAATCCTTTGTCTGAGCAGTGAGCACGTTTTTATCGAATTATTACAAAACAATATTGAAGTAAACATATGCATAGGTAATTTGTGATTGATAATAATTATATTGTTGAAGCATTCCAGTTATGTTTTAATAAATTTTGTTTGAGTCTTTATACTTATTTAGTAGCAAGTTTGAACAGTTTACAGAGTCGTATTTTCATTAATTTGGCTCATACCCAATCCATTGTTTTGTTTTATAGATCATGACACGTGCACATGTAGACCATGTGTGATAAGTGACTTAAATAAAAATAGTAAATCTTCATATTATGATTTTGAGAGCTTTACAAACTAACCCCTATTCATAAATGGGAGTTTAACAGACGAGAGTGGGAGTCTCACACACATAGCATATTTTTACTCTCAACTTTGTGAATGTGTGTTAGGTTGCGATTATTGCTCCTCAAAATTACCTTGGTTGTCGAAGGTTAAAGGAAATAAACCTAAAACACCATTTTCATAAGAAAACCCTAGCTACAAATCATGATGTATCGCAAATTTGCTTTTGCACCTATTCAGTACAATGTCATTCTCAAATTTCACTTCTAGATCTAATTACCATAGCCGATTTTTTTCCAATGAAATTTCAGATCTAAGGCCAGCCTTACACCTGTAATTTCTTACGTAAGTTGTAGGTAAGGAGCTATTCTAAGGAACGAGAAGTGCATATCACTATCTCATTCCTTAGTATAGCACCATCCCTACAACTTACGTAAGAACTCACAGGTGTACGACCGCTCTTATAATTATACTTATTAATAACTATGTCACTTTTTTCAGTGTCACGAAAGTGTCATGGTAATTTGGTTTACGCTTTACATTTTGAGAATGACCGACCTATGGTTGCTAGTGAGTCTCAGTATCAGGAATCATTTTTATAATCTCCTTCTCAGACCTGTCCCACATTAAGGACCGCGAGATCGCCGCCCTATCTGGTGGGGAGTTGCAGCGTTTCGCCTGCGCTATGGTGTGCATCCAGAACGGAGACATCTTCATGTTTGACGAGCCATCCTCCTACCTGGACGTAAAGCAGCGTCTCAACGCTGCGCGGACCATTCGCTCGCTCATCCATCCTGATAAGTTAGAATTTTATAATAAAAAAAATCTAATCTGAAAACAAGATATGCTTATTGTAATATAATAACTCTACATTTCAAAACATTGCATTAATTGACAAGTTTGCAACTTTACTATAAGCACAGTAAAGAACACTATCAACATTGGCAAAACAACTGAACTGCAAGGAGTAAAAGCCAGAAGGCAAAAAGAAACAAATGTAGGGCTTCCAATTCGAATATATTTTATTATTATTTCTGTCTTTACTTTGGTTTAAATTATTTCTCATTCAAATATAATTCCTGTTTTTTTGTGCAGGTTCATCATAGTGGTGGAGCACGACTTGTCAGTGTTGGACTACCTGTCTGACTTTATTTGCTGTCTGTATGGTGTGCCTGGTGCTTATGGTGTTGTGACTATGCCTTTCTCCGTACGAGAAGGTTTGTTTCTAACATGTTATTCTGCTTTAATTTAGCAACAAAATGCTCATTACAACTATTCCACTGATGAATGGTATTTGGTTAGAACTAAGCTTAAATTACAGTCATACAACATTAACATTATAGTATCTAGAAGAAATTCTCTGGAACAAAATAATAATGAACATTGGTAATTATAATAATCATTTTTCTTCTCAGGTATCAATATATTCCTTGATGGGTTTGTGCCCACTGAAAATATGAGATTCAGGACTGAATCCTTGGTCTTCAAGGTTGCTGAGTCGGCTACTGAAGAAGAGGTCAGTATTAGTTAAATTTAAGGGCTGGCTCAATGTGTATTTCAACTATGTACACAATTACACATATTCAATCAGCTCATTCCAGGTTTTAAACGTGTATAAATAAATGTATGTTTTTTAGATTAAAAGAATGAACCACTATGAGTACCCGGAAATGACGAAAAAAATGGGAGATTTCAGTCTTCGTGTGAAGCCCGGCGAGTTTTCAGACTCCGAGATCTTAGTTTTGCTCGGTGAAAACGGAACTGGAAAGACAACATTCATCAGAATGTTGGCTGGCAACTTGGAACCTGATGAAGGTATGTAGAATCCTCCACCCTTATCTATCTGCCACAGTACATTTACGTACGTGCCCGTACGCGTTGTATCGTATTAAATGTCATAAGCAGTGATCGGATTAGGTAGTGCCATTTCGGGTGAATGACCTTAAACATTATACTTAACATGGATAAGCCTCGGGATCCGGGACTTATATTTTTTTACAGATCATTTTCTTGTTATGCCATAAATCGAAGAAACATGAAAAATAAAAGGATTTTGTAATTGTGAATACATCTTTTATTTGATGTTTTTATAGCTGCTACTAACAGTAGTAGAAGCAAAACAATTATTAAAGAAAACTCTATGACTGCTCTACTTTAGATCACCAGAACGTCAGTCCAGTTAGAACGAAATCAAAGTCCAGTGAGATCGGCTAAAAGAGTCCCAATAAGTCTCAAAGTCCGGTAAAGAAGTAAAAATGATTGATTAAACCAATCAATTAACTACGAGTGTGAAATTAACAACTAGAAAAACATTAATAAAGGCACGCATATGACAAAATTAGCTATTGTGGAATAATACCCTTAAAACCATGTTCGATAAGTAAACATAGACTAATTTTTTAGGGTTCCGTAGCTAAAATGCAAAAACGGAACCCTTATAGATTCGTCATGTCCGTCTGTCCGTCTGCCACAGCCGATTTACTCGGAA
This sequence comes from Thaumatotibia leucotreta, assembly GCA_025490895.1. Classification (NCBI taxonomy): domain Eukaryota; kingdom Metazoa; phylum Arthropoda; class Insecta; order Lepidoptera; family Tortricidae; genus Thaumatotibia; species Thaumatotibia leucotreta. The sequence goes on along the minus strand of JALPQI010000704.1, from coordinate 95,642 downwards.
ACTATAAATGCTACAGTGATGAAATTTGGTAAGAATATGTGTTGTATAGACCGCTACAAAATTATGATACTATATTGTAAAAAAAATAATTGGGGTTGGGGCTCTCCATACATGTAACTGAGTGATAGAATTTTTTTTTAGATGTATATAACGTGTGACCTATCAATAGAAAGGCCTTTGAAAATTATATCAAGGTTTATACATCACATTTTTATTTAAGCGAACCGTTTTCGAGATATCGGCTGTCAAAGTCTGAAAAATGTGTCCCCCCTTCTTTTTTTTAAAGTACGTGGTATACAATTTAAAAAAAAATATGTTATGCATATTAATAAACTCTATCAACGATTTTTGATTTGATTAAATTGTCTGATATAGTTTTTGAGATAGGTTGATTTAACTGTATTTTTTAATGATAATGGTACGGAACCCTTCGCGCGCGAGTCTGACTCGCACTTGGCCGGTTTTTATCAATATCAAACTGAAAGTAAACAAAATAACTATAAAATTGTACATTTTCGAACAAAAATTTTACGTATTAAATGTCGGGCTTAGAAGTTATGTCCACACTAAGATAACGTACTGAAGTCCCGCGAAATGGCACTACCTAATCCGATCACTGGTCATAAGATGACCGCTTGCAAGTCACGTGCACGCCACACCCTTGCATATACATCGGGTGTGAATTGGCATATACATAAAAATAATACAAGTCATTCATAGTAGCGGCCAAATTTGCTATCAATGGCATTGAGGTGAACAGAGTAATGAAGTCGTCAGAAGAGACATTGATTGTGTTATTGTTGAATTGATTAATTTCATAATAATGAAAATAAATTACAAAAAATATATAATATCTAGGATTTTGGACACATAATGATTAGAGCGCTCGTACACCTGTAAGTTCTTACATAAGTTAGGAGCTATACTAAGGAATGAGAGATAAATATCACAATCTCAATCCTTAGTATAGCCCCGTCCCTATAACTTAGGCCAGCCTTACACCTGTAAGTTCTTACGTAAGTTATAGGGACGGGGCTATACTAAGGAATGAGATAGTGATATTCACCTCTCATTCCTTAGTATAGCTCCGTCCCTATAACTTACGTAAGAACTTACAGGTGTACGAGCGCTCTTACGTAAGAACTTACAGATCCCTTGTCAAATTGCAGTAAAAGGTATATTAGACCCACTTGCATAATATGGGGTTAATCAACTAAGTTTTTTTTTATTTGGAGCCTTTTTTACTGACTTGTTGGTGTGCCAGACTAGTAATTTTCCTACGCTTCACTGGCTATATAGGATTTATAAACCTTAGATGTATCAAAATACTAGCAAATAAAATATCTCTCATTTGTTATTTTATCGTTTTGTTTTAGTCGTTTAAAAGTGTAACTTGAATGCATCCAGAATATTGATTCAAACACTTTTTCATGTGGCAACACTAACATTCAAACGTCACTTTTGTGAAAGTTGTCAATCGGTATTCGCTTCAATGAAAAAAATAATTTTATAGAATTCTAAAGGAAACTGTGTTATTTTATCTACATTGTTTATTGAAATAAATGTAGTGTTACGTATATTACGATAGTTTTCAATGACGGATCACAAAGGTTTTGCTTACGTGTTGAGGTTATAAGTGTGTTATCGAAATATAGTTAAATGTATTGTTAAAAATTGTTATGGCTAGAACTGAACTATTTGATCTCTATTTCCATCCCATATTTCAAAAATGTTTGCGACATGCGGAATCTTCATTATCCACTGATGGTAACGTATACAATTTGACTTTGTGTTAGAGTAATTTGCATACAAGTTCAATGCAGTTTCAATGTAGTGCATCGAACTGCGTACGTTTGTCAGTGCTATAAATATGTATAATAGCGGATTATTATTAACTGCAAGACTAACTGTTGTCTTTTTATTACTAAGTGCTGCACTTACAAATTGTATGAACAGGTAGAAAAACAGTGCAATGCTAAGAAGTTGTAAATAAACTACCTGTGGTTGATTTTTCGAAATTATACATAGCTGCATGTATAGTGTATACTGTGCATGTTTAAATTCACACATTCAAGAAGAACCTAATTTCTTTATTTCTATATAATGATGATTACAACAAGATATCATACAGATCTTACCGTTAGGTAAGCCTATATCTGAATATTCAGTAGAACTATCAAGAAAGATGAAGAGAGAACCATGGTGCAGTTCAACAGTTTTTTAAGTAACCATGTAAAAATGTTGTGAGACATAATTAAAATTATATATACTTTGATAGACCAACTAGAACTTTATCCTGATGTTGAGATATCTTGTAAGCTGCCAAAAGAGAATATATCTGGAAAGGTTAACTGTCTATCAAATTTTCTTTTTTTGCAACCATTTGTCTACTGAGAGTGTAGTCAATATTCACAAAAAAATATTATTTAAAATAGCAATATTTCTTACCCAACTATTTATATAGATCCATTAAAAGAAATACATAATGAGACCCATCTAACAATGTTTGATGAATGCCCTGGCCTAGTCTGACAGATTAACCTTACAGCTTTGTACTGGAAGCTAGCTAGACTCCACTTTTAGGATACAAACCATGTGAATAAAGGATATAATGTGTTTGTCATAACAGCAAAATATTTGTCCAGGTTCGGGCACGCTGCCGCAGTTGCACATTAGTTATAAGCCACAGAAGATATCCCCTAAGTCACAGGGTCTAGTCCGGAGCTTGTTGCATGACAAAATTAGAGATGCATACATTCATCCTCAGGTAAGTAACCATGAAGAAAAGTTGTTCTAGAGAAGATACTTACAGTACAGTTTTGCTTCTAGTTAAAATTCTCAGTAAATTGAGACACTGCATGAAATAAAAGATACAACTGATTTAAACACTTTTACTGTTATTTAAAGAAATTAATTACAGAATTGTATCATACAAGTGGATGCTTAGAAACTAAGTAATTGGTTTGTTATGATTGCAGTTTATCACAGACGTGATGAAGCCAATGAAGATTGAGGAGATCATGGACCAAGAGGTGCAGAACCTGTCAGGAGGTGAATTGCAGAGAGTGGCGTTGGTGCTATGTTTGGGCAAGCCAGCTGATGTGTACCTTATTGATGAGCCCTCAGCTTACCTTGACTCTGAACAGCGTTTGGTTGCAGCTAAAGTTATAAAAAGGTATGTTTTTGTTATTTATGTATTCATTCAAGTGTTTTCTATTTGCAAAAACTGCAAGAAGAATTTTATTGATGAACTCATAACAAATGTAAATGATTAATGACTACATAACAAAGAATTTTGCACTTTTGTAAACAAAGCAAACAATGCAGTATTTTATATTTTCTGAGAAAACTTGGTGATATCCTCTACTACCTTTTTGTATTATGCACAACTGAATTTAGAAAATCCACTTGTGGTTGGCCATCCTCAGAAACCAAGAAATAAGTCATCAAACGCAATCACTGTACTCAAATTTAAAATAAAATACTCTTTACAATAACTTTGCCTGAAGTACGTTTGACTATGAAATGTACATCTGATAGTACAAGATTTATTATATCAAGTCTGTTTCCTACACCGATATTCCTCCCCACAGGTTCATCCTCCACGCGAAGCGCACCGGCTTCGTAGTCGAGCACGACTTCATAATGGCGACGTACCTCGCCGACCGCGTGATCGTGTTCGAGGGCACGCCCTCCTCGGACGCCACGGCGCACGCGCCGCAGTCGCTGCTCAACGGCATGAACAAGTTCCTGGAGCTGCTCGGCATCACGTTCAGGCGGGACCCGAATAACTTCAGACCTAGGATCAATAAACACTCGTCTGTTAAGGTGAGTTGAGAATAGTCCGCATGATGTAATAATAACTACAGTCTTAGTAGAGCGCCTGATCGAGGGCACACCCTCGGACGCCAGGGCACACGCGACGCAATCGCTGCTCAATGGCCTGAACAAATTCCTGGAACCACTCGGCATCACGTTCAGGCGGGACCCGAACAACTTCAGACCTAGGATCAATAAACACTCGTCTGTTAAGGTGGGTTGAACGACAATAGTCTGCATGATGATGTAGAATAATGATTATCGTGGTGGACTGCGTGATCGAGGGCACGCCATTCTTTAATGTGACAGTCACTGCTCAAAGGGATAAGCAAAAAACACAGATTTGCGGGTATAGTTATTATATGCTTTGTTCGTGTCCCATACATTAAAAGGTTTTCAGTAAGACAATTGTATCTACAATATGGTGGTTTCATAAAATCATATTTGAAAAAAAGTGATTATTTGCTATCATAAAGAAACTAATTGTATCCCTGTAATTATCCTGATGTTTACGAGAGAATAAAAAACAAAACTTTATCACAAAATCACCTGTCAGTGTTCACAAAACAATATTTTTAATCCAGCGTTCGAAATGAAATCATGATAATTATTATTATGGGAACTGGCAGAGATGTATAAATTGATAATAACAACAACCTATGAAACATTACTTTCGCTATTGACACAGTTTTCTAATACCTAGGCTCCTTTCGAAAGTATGAATAGCTGGGCGTGTGTTTTAATTATTATTTTTTGTTACAGGATATAGAACAGAAACGGGCAGGCCAATACTTCTTCCTTGAGGACTAGAGCATAATCACCACGATATTTATATACTTCGCCGGAACTGTATCTGTCACAACCGTGATGGCCCGCCATCCATGTATTTCCGATATATTACTGTAATAAAAATCAGTTTTATATAAACATACAACCACATGTTGTGGCGCTATTATTTATTATATTACGGTACACTACTTGCCGCATAACTATCTGGCCTGCTATCTCTACCACTCATAATTCGTACTTACGTATAACACAGATAGCATGGCACCTTTAGTCGCCACATAGTTTTGCGGTGTGTATAGTTCCCACTCCCCGCCAATGGTCAATGAAATGGTTTTCAAACGCACAAAAACTCTCAGTGTTTATAATATATTTGTAGTCTGCTTACATTGATATAATTCGTTCGGGAAACAAATGCCAACCAATTTAAGCACTCTATAACAGCGTGCCGAGTTGTTTTGACCAATAGAGACATGTCAAAGCCACAATTATTTGATTTATTTGTGTGGTCTTCAATTAAATTGATAAATAGGAACACTTACACAGATAGGTATAATATAGAATTTCGACGTTACAATGTGGGCAAATTTAATTGAAAACGACACTTTAGGCTCCAGCGCCCTTAACCCCTCGTATGCGTCCTGTCAAATTACGTTACTGAAAAAGTGACCTCGACACTTAACCCTTAATAAGGCATCAGTCACACCTAAATTTCATTGGGTTTGACACATATTCATTGACAGAATAAGTTTCAAAATGAAGTGGTAAATATATTACCATTGCCCTATTAAGGGTTAAAACAATAGATTTAAATTCCCACGCACGGATCCGTGTCTAAGCATACGAGGGGTTAACACTTTTCCCAAGTAACAAAAGCGAATCTAAAAAGGGGATATTAGATATCTAATAGACTTCGATTTAATTGTCTACCATAAGAGTAACATTGCCCCCAAGCTATCTTCAATAACGCTTATAGATAGTCTATAGTAAAGTGGGCACAACCTTGTAACTATTCATAAGTCTCCCTCTAGAAACCACGAATAGACAGAGTTAAGAATTAAACATTTTCAAATAGTCTTAAGGCATTCTTCTAGAGTCTTTCTATACTATTTATAGACCACGATATGCACTAGTAGATGGTTAATAGATAAGCTTGAGAGCTAAACAGAAGTATTTACCTGAGAAGTTATAAAACCAAATTAACTCAACCCTGCCAACCTTAAGAAAAATTTTAATAGAAATAGACAACGATACGTAAAATGGCGCATATCTCAAAAGAATAATTCTAAGGTAATATTACAAAATGGCGTGATAAATTTCTAACTTCTTATTTCATGCGCCTAGTTTTCATCGGCTGATACTGATACTTAAACTTGCAAAACTTGGTGCGGATGAAAGTCTCTCGCTGAATTTGTGTAAAACTCTCTTTAAATAAGAGCGCCCGCTTGAAATGTAATATTTAATAAAATATTAACCAAATATAAAAATATTAAAAAAAAATATATTGTGTTTATATGTTTAAGCCATTTGTTTCATTCATAATATAGTATATTAAAAAGTATAGGACGATTTGTTACAGAGAATATATTCATAAAAGTACAAAAACAAGCCAAAAAATAGTTCGCTACAATAATTTCACAAAATATTAGGAAGGAAAAATGGCGTCTAGTTAAACTTGTCTAGAAAAATGATTTCTTTAAAACAAACTTTCTAAAGAATAATCTGTAGTATAGCTCTAGTAAATGACAAGACTAATTTTACTTGTTGCAAACCAAACTTACTAGTCGAGGAATAAACTGGTTTATGAGTGGTTTAAGATTACCTATAAACTGCCATTTTTGTATACTGTTTTAACTTCTCACACTATTTCTAGACATCAATCAGAGAACTGGCATTTTGAGTGCGTTGTGTATAATTTTGGATGGATTAATGCAGAACGAATTCAAGAAGTTATCTTCTTAAAGAAATTTGTTTTTTATTTGTTGACAATATGAAATAATGTAATGCACTGGCGTGCGCGCGTGCGGAGTAGTCGCGAGACGCACGTCTTGACATGTTGAATTGTTTGGTGTATCCACGGTTCACGCGGCCGATCTGTAGCAGTTTTAACGTGTTATGTTCAGTTTTATCAGTGTATTTGAAGAGGGCGGAAAGTTTCTTTATTGAGGGTCGTATTAAATTAGGTAAATATATCTAAATTATCATATTCGTACCTATCTGTATAAAGTTTCCCCGATTTCTAAGAATGAACATTTGACACGCATTGTTTATTTATTTATAGGTAGATTTTTTTTTCATGTTGGCACAACAAAGTGGCTCCACTCCATCTGATCGTAAGTGAAAAGTAGAGCCCAAATCGTGGATGGAACCATTTCGTAATTAAAATTATTGTCTAATCTTTGTTTATCATTTTATTAATCTTACCCGCTTAATTCATGAGTCGCAAATCAGAATCGGAACTCCTTTTGCTCCTTCTCTGTATTTTCTTCTATTTTTAAATATTTGCTGACTCTCCGACGAAAGCCACCAGATCTTTTAATTTGTTTTACTGTCTCCATTGCATAAAGCCAGCTGATCTAGTAAAATTGCACTTATTTACATTATCTTTAAGCAAATAAACACTGGAACCACTATTTCACTAACATATTATTAGACTTACTGAAAAATATCTACAAAAGTAGTTTATGTAGACTTTAGTCTTTTTATAAACAAACATAAGAGTACCACTAGCTAATACGGAATATCTGTAGAAAGTTAAATCTTAACATTTACCATCTTATCTAATAAAATACTGGAAAATAGGTACCTTTAGGCTTTATTAACTATTTATAGAACAATATGTCCTAAGATAATCGTCATACCTAGAAATGTACTTAAAATACGTGTTCTATAGATCAAATCATCTAAAAAAAATCAATTATGAGAAAAGATACACTATAAGGATACTTTTTCTTCATAGAAACCATTTATAGAAAGCCCTTATCTAAAAATAAACTGCGAATAGACTATCAATAGATAAATTCGTTTTAAGCCTTCAGGCCCATGTTACTTGGGTTGTGAGCACTTGTATCGTCATTTGTAATAAAATAAGTCAAAGGAAACAAACTACGAGTACGCCACCGAATTTCGGCAATATTTCCGCCAATAGGTAAAATGTCTTTAGTTTGGCGGATTTATATTCTATAAAATAAAATAGTACATTACGATACAAGTGTAAAAAAAGTTCGAAACGAGTGGAGATAAAGCACGACCGAAGTGGTTAATTTTATGTCAGGTCGAAATCTTCTGAGGGCCATATGAACTGAAAAACGTCGTAAGTACGTCGTACGATACACGCGCGAAAACGAAATTTGGATCTCGTGTCGACTTTAATTTATCTCCACTCGCTTCGAACTTAAATTTTTTCGCACTTTTCGCAGGGCTGGGGTATCTTGAGCCCTACATAAACAGAATTTTGTGACTATAATTTACCTATCAAATTGAGAATAAAATATTTATGATTGTAACTACAAAAAAAAAAAAAAGTTAAATTGCTGTACCAAATGTTATTAACACCTGAGGTGATACCAGCGCAATACCAACTTTGTTACTAATAATTGCGGATAATTAAGTTTTTATTAAAATATTTCATATTTACGTGAAAATAAGTAAATAATATTGTTTCTATAAATTAAAGAATTAAAATTACCAATAAATAAGATATCACAACGTCTGTTTTTAGAAAATAATTATTGACTATTGTAAGAACATTTCATTGTTGTGGCAATATTTTCGTAGATTCTTTGGCCTCGAACTCCAATTAGTGGTTTAATATTTTTATTATTTTTATAAAATGACTACTTAGTTTGACTAAAATGACAACAATTGAGTACCCACACTATAAAATTGTTGCTTGTATAATATCGTTAGGCGTTTAAAGCTTTAAGAATTATCTTGGCACTTTTAGTACTATAAGTTATGGTCGTTCGCCGTATCAAGTAGGTCTGATTTAAAACAGGGTACCTAATGAAGCATGTCAATTCGGTGCTAGAAGTTCTCGATAGTTACTCCGTGACGATGGCATTCGATGGTGCCAAAATATCGGGAACAACTAGACCGATTCCGCATGTACGGACAGACACCTACCGAAGGATCGTGTTATAATAAGAAATCAGAGTATTGAGAGTAAAAATAGCTAGAAACTAAGCAATTGTTTTGCAAAACGTTTGCCAATGCAATAGGTATCATAAGGATGCTTACTTGATCGCAATTAATTACTTCCATGGCTGCCCTCATAGACCTGATTCTATGTTAAGTATAATTTTAGAGAAAGGACAGATTTATACCGCCTATATTATTATACAGGGTGTAAATCTACATCTGTTTCACACACGCGAATCTCTTAACGAGGGTTAGCATAGGAACAAGTAAGTTTTAATTCATTCAACCTGCAATGTATTGCAACATACTAGAGTTAAACGCTCGTTTACTGGCTCTTTCAAAAGAGGATGTAAAAATTGTCATATGCTTGTCAACTACATTGCTGGGTCTTATATCTTCAAAAAAGAACTCGTTCTCACGTGTGAAAGCCCGTCGGAAAAGGAAAACAACAAATCACTTTGACATTGGCAAATTCACCTTGCTGCAGAAACATGCAAGGAGAAAAGCCGGAAAAAAAATGTTCACACATTAATTGTAACTTAAAAAAATCTTATTAATGATTTCCTACACTATTAAATCCTGTTTTTATCCAATCTTATATTATTATAATATCTTGTATTAGATTCACACGCTGTGTATTAGTATAAACTTACAAAACTCGTAGGACCAAATCATGAAGAGCAACCGCCAACCGGCTTCAACTTTTATGTTAACCTAGGTGTACCCCACAATTATCATAACCCTGTTCTATAAAACATCTCCTAATAGAGCTGACGCTAACCTGTTAATGGCATCAAATCAACATCAAGTTTATCGATATAAACGTCACCGGTGACTCACGCGTTCTGCGAACGATCTGAGTGATCTAATTGAATCTCGGACCTTGACCGGAAGTTTATTTGGGGGAGAAACCAGTCTTGTTCAGGTATGGCGTATAAATAGATATGTTTCATATAGCATCCTACATAGCGATTGTGGAAAAATAAGCCAGCAAAACATGCGCACGGTAGGTACAGTACAGGTAGGTACTACGTCTGCGTATCTAGAGTGGATTTTATTATCAGTGAGGGTAGCAACTTAATCTCGTGCTGCTTTGCGAAAATGGCCTCAACCTTTCGTATGCGGATGGCGGAAGCCTCAAGCAGAGCAATCAAAACTATATAGACCTTGGCTGTTTCGTGAAATCAAATTGTGTTAGAGCAGATCTGCTCCAGCATACGAAAGGTTAAGAGACATTCCCCCGATTTTAAATAAAAGAACAATTCAATTTATAGTTTGAAAATAACAATTTTATGCCAAACGTTTACATAAAATAAAATAAATTAATATTCATCAAAAAATTGTACCTAGTGTACCTACACCTACGTACGAGTATGCAATATAAGATAAAATACCTTGCAATAAATAGCAGAATAGGTATTAATTACGAGTATGTACTATTAAATTGAAAAGGCGTAAGTACCTATTTCATTTGCACCGTTTGTCAGTCTCTAAGTAGGAAATATTAAACAAAAATAGGTAGGTACTTAGGTAGTTATAAGGAAAACGAAAGACAGAATAAGATCTTAGGTACAGGATGGTGACGCAAATACGCCTATCGCTATTACAACAGACATCAGTGTCCTTACCATTAGTTGGCTGCGGCAATAATCGTTAGCGTCGACGAGTAGATAGTATTAGGTACTCAACTTTTTTTCAGTTGGTAAGAATCTTACGCTCATTAACATGCCAGTACAAACGGGATTCATATATTTACATACGAGAAAAGTATGTTAGGCAGACGAGAGACAGAAGTTGTCTTTGTCATAATACACAGGCTTTACGAGCTAGTGAAGGGAAAATATAAGTAGAGATATCTCCTCTGCCTTTGGGTTTTCTAAGAATAATTAGGAGGAAGGAAATAGACACAATTTGCGACAATAATATGTAAGTTTAGCGACATATTCGTAGCTCGCTGTTGGTTTTTGATCACAATTTATTTGTACAAACGTAGAAACGTCCCTCTATAGGAACATCGAAATCAATTTCCTGGGTGCGCCAAAGTATTTATAAAATTGCAACTTAGATTATTGTTACTCCGAAAATGTTTCTTATACAATTTAACATCATAATGATTATTGACATAATTATCATCACTTAGAATTATTTATGTTCATAATGTCGTTTTTCATATATATTTTTAGTACTAGGTAACTTTTATGTTTATATAATTTTTCACTATTCTTATTTTGTGCTATATACTCTAATGTTATATTTATTTTTTTCTGTACTGGTTTTATGTATGAATTATTTTTGTTGAATTAAATAAAAACCGTACTATTACGTGCAGAGTACTGTACTAAACGGGTTCCCTCTATCTGTCATAACTTTTTTTGTCCGAAACGCTTACTTAGGCACTGGTCTCACCGCGAGCTACTAAGCTATGAACTATCGGCTATAAACACAAACAAAAGATACGCACTCCCGTGTAAATAAAAGAGACACGGCGATACTCGCCCAGCTATCAGCTATCACCGCCGGGCGAGTATCGCCGTGTCTTTTGTTCATAGCTTAGTAGCTCGCGGTGAGACCAGTGCCTTAGGTCATAACAGACTTGGCATAATCTTAATGAGGCAGAAACATCACTTGGCTTAAATAACAATATTTCGAACATTATTTTGTCCGAAACTATCTTGGCATATCATTATTTACGCCGAGTGCTATAAGACAGAAATTAGATTTGCATATTTTTTTGGGCATATTTGTTGGGAGGGTGAAAATTTCTGCAGTGAGCGAGCGAAGCGAGCGAACAAAACCTTCCAGGGCAGATCCGACTCGGATATAGACGTGTGCGCCGCGCCGGCGTCACGCCGCCGCCGACCTCTTTCGCCACGCCGCCGCCGCCGACTAATGGTCGGCGTGAAATCGGCGTGGCCTTGACTGAATATCAGACTTATTTCTTATGTGTTAGATGCTAAATAGTAAGCTTCGTATTTGCTTTATGTATTTACATAATGCTCTTATACAGGAAATAAAATATCAGCCTATCGAGTGTCATCACTCATTACACGTAGATACTTAGGCTCGACGACATCCAGCCTTCCGAACAAGCCGGTTCGGTTTTTGCACAAGCAACGTCAGGTTATACAGAAGACTGAGAGGTATAACTTGCCCCTCTGGTTACCGTTCGTGGCCTATGAAGCATTTGAATCTATCGAGACGTTTATGAATAAGGGGTTACCCTCTTATTCATAAACAAATACTATACATTACTTCCAGCGGTACCAAGTAGATTTTTCTTCCTTGCACCGATACCGCAATGCCGGGGGTCGTGATTATCAATTTATCAATTTCTCTTTTACGATCTTTCGCTAACGGCCCCGATCTTTCTCAGCGTGGACCGCTTCAGCAACCTGAATGTTGAGTGTGGTGCGGATTTGGTCTGTCCAGTGTATGGGGCTCGGGCTTTTCCTTTCAAACTTTCCTGAGACAATAAGTTTTTGCAGGTTTTCCATGTTTGTGGGCTATGTGTTCAAAGAACAAGTAACCAACAAACACTAGATCAAGTAAGCCAAGTAGACATCCCGGTACTTATATTGTAGCGTCCAGTTCGTCTCCAAGGCCGGTATTCGAAACCCATACCATTGCAGTATGTCAAAACTCTTTTTGGTTGCTTAGGGAGATGTCTTCAAGATCTTGGTCTGGAAAGGGCTTTGTCATCAACATCAATAGTCAGTATATCAGTTATACCACCCATGTTCGGTTTGCCGACTATAAAATAAATAAATAAAAAAAATAAAAAATAAAAATAAAAAAGCCTTTTATTTCCTGCATAAAAATAAATAAAATTACAATTATCATGCTCTTCGTTCGCGATTTTATACAAAATTATTTTAATAACTGAATATACACTTTGATTTAATCAATAAAAATTAAAAATAAAAAAAAATATTTGGTTCATTTCATTCATATTAACTTAATTAACAAAGAAATATTATTTTTAATTATGATTGTAAAACTAAATTGATCCATAAATAAATAATAAAAAAACAATTATAATAAAGTAACATATAGAATTACTGTCCTGCGGGAACCCCTCAGTTGAGGGTAAAGGCCTCCTCCAAAGATAACGGTTTGCCGACTATAAAGTAGTAAAATAAAGTAATTATGGTTGAAACCTTGGAGAACTTGAGCACTATACTCATTGATGTCTGTAGAGCCCCTGAATGCGTTGGGCTTAGATACAACGAAGATCAATGAAGACCATATCAAATATCTAGTCTTTGTGATACAAACTCCAGTCAAGATCTAAGCTCAAAGACGACGAACATGTGTACCGGGGACAGACAACTAGTCCATCAGTTGGGTGGATCTAAATTTGAGAAAAAGGTCCATAGTAATGTAGTGCCGGACAGCACAATATCTTCTCATTCAATATCCCGTAGTATTTTTCAAAACGAAATTCTTCGACCAAGTGTTACTTACGACTATAAAACGTGCTACGTAACTATGGGCTTAGTAAAAAGATCACTCAATAAGCTAGTTATTTAATCGATGGAAAGAGGATTTCCCTACAAGATTGAAATAGGAATGTTGAGAGCCGTAGAATAACTGAAAGCACCAACGTAGCTCAAAAAATGTGTGGAAGTGGCAGTGGGCTAGACATTAAACGCAGGTGTCCTACGCAGCATTTCCATGTATGGAGCCCCTCTGTGGGAAGATGCACTCACCACGCAGAACAAGGCCCTTTTAAGGAGACCTCAGAGAGCTATCGCGGTTAGGGCAGTGCGGGCCTATCGCACAGTCTCTTGGGCTGCAGCGTCAACTTTGGCGGCGGATCCCCCTTGGGAACTTCAAGCCAAAGTCCTTGCCGAAGTATACCGGTACAAAACAAGGCAGAGGGAGGATGGCCAAACCCCAAGCCATCAAGAGGTGGAGCGTGTCCGGGATCTAGCGCAGAATCACATGCTTCTCCAATGGAAAATGGACCTGGGGACATCGGCTTACGGCGTGCTAACCATAGCAGCCATTCGGCCTCACTTAGATCGCGACCACCTTCTGCGAAGATACCATTTCGCAGAAGGAGGCCTCGGAGCAGGAGAGAGAAAATGACCCTGCAGCACACCCGCTCCGTCGACGCAGGCTTGGGGGTCGGCGCAGACGCTACGCACATCTGCTAGCTCCGCCCTAGCACACCAATATAGCCAAAAGGTCATTGGACTGGGGCCACTAACTATTTGGTGTCCCATTGGGTCTGCAGCTCGGCTGCCCGCTGGAGTGACGCAGTAGAATGCTCAAAGCGACCCTGCGTCACCCCGTCAAAAGCGGAAATGGCACTCGTTGGGTTTTTAGACGGTAGTGGATGTCAATGCTCCGTAGTCCGTCATACCTGTCTCACGACAGGATGCGTAAGAGCATTTTCCCAACGTAAAAAAAAAGTGGGCTAGACATATTGCCCGCAAAATTACCGTTGGGGCAAGCGAAGGGCCAAGTGGGTAAAGGCAAGCATAAACTTGTCGACGCAGTGTAGGAAGGCTCCCAATATGATGGAACGATGACCTGGCAAAGATAGGTGGAATCCATTGGATGTGGGCTGCGCACTATTTATTCTTATGACATGCTATGATAGGGGATTTGAGGACCTAATGTCCATCGGCAGATAATACGTATTATTACTATCATCATATAACGAAGATGAATAGAGTTAGTCCAAGCCCAGTTATTCTTGGAAATATGTAAGGCTTGTCCACGGAATAAAGTAGACGTTGCCGTATAATTCATTTTCTTCTCGGACGCTGTGGTTGATATTTATATCTATTTCTCCATAATTATGGTTTTTTATTTAAACTTCTGTATTCAAGCAGTGTTTTACAATTTTGGGTCATTTAGTTTCCCAATGGGTCTTAACTAAATTACATTATCGATACTATAATAAACTGTGAATCTTGTGTCTACAATTTTAATTAACTATTTCAAGTCTAACATTGTTGAAATCGTCTCGGAAGATCGCACTTTTGCATTAAGCATTATCTGAAGTTATTTTGATTTTGACGACTTTTAAGCGAATACTTTTGGATATTGGATTGTTAAACATAAAACAGAAGAACTAATTTACGGTCCCATGGCTGTTAGAACTACATGGGACTATTGTGTAACAGTGGAGACTGATTTTACGATGGCTACTTTATTTCGTGGACAAGCTTTACAACATGATGGGAAGAGAAATCTGTTATCTATTGATCAGATGGTGGTTAAGGTGGCCATTGGTGGTGTTTATTGCACATTTATATTGTATTTCTCTCAATTATAATAAAGAATACGATCGAATTCCGCTTTTATATTCATGTGACCTTCACGCCGATTTCACGCCGAAATCACGCCGCCGCCGCCGACTTTTCGGCAAACGCCGCCGCCGACCATTTTGACATCGGCGCACACGTCTACTCGGATAGACTAGGTTAGAAGACTAGTCTTCGAGGTTATTTTTTTTTTAGCAACCTAGAAAGTACTCAGCTCAGTAACACAGTAAGTAAGTAACGTACAGAATATTACTACTTACACAGACAACATAGGTTATGTTGTCTGTGACTACTTACTACCTCGATTATATTGAGAGGTTGTAATTATTCCTTCTCTGTTATGCTAAAACAAACTATGCTGATACTTTTTATGCACATCCAGATTATGCCTCATCATAAATATAGCATCGAAATTATACTCGAATAATATTCGAACAACTCGAAATCTGCCACAACGAAATATGCTAAAGTTGAGTATGCCACAACCGTTTCTGCACGAAGCCCAGTAATCATAATGGGCTTTGTGCAGAAACAGTTGTGGCATACATACATTACATTACATTACATAGTTTGTGTCAAATAGAATTATGCCACAACAGCGTGAACCTAATGGGAAAATGTTTATAAATAAACAATTTATTTCAAATAACTTTATGGGTATAGATTAATCTACTTGACGATTTTAGGAGGATAAAATTTCGATATAAAAATCGTTATGAACATTTTAGGTAGAAGTATAATTTTTTGTAAGAAAAAAGTATGAGATAAATTTTTCGGAGTAATGATGATTATGAGTAAAAAACGGTAAGTACCTATTAGTAAAAAAATTCGAAGAAAAAATTGTATAAGTGTAAGTGCCAATATGGACCCCCAGATTTGATAACCAAAAGAGCACGCGGCGCACGCAAATTGTCGCAAATTGTCAAGGATCATCGTTGGGAAACACCCTATTTTCCATATTTCTAAATGACATTGACAAACTTAACATTGACGGAGAAATTATCTTATATCTCATCTTATATGCTGATGACACAACAATTATTGTAAATGATGAATGTGATGACAAGTTAACTAATAAAATAAGCATAATTCTACAGAAATTGGAGTGGTGGTTTAAATTTTTAAAATAAATGGACTTAAGCTTAACCCTGAAAAGACAAGTATAATGAAATTTGACACAAGGCTAACGGAAGCTAAGAAAATAATCATACCTTTACCAAATGGTACAATCATTGATACAGTACAGCATGTGAAACTCCTTGGTTTTAACCTGGATCCAACATTATCATGGAAAAAACATATAGACTCAGTATGTGGAAAACTGGCAAAGGGCATATACATACTTAAACAATTGAAACCCCTCATATCAAATCACCACCTAAAGGAAGCATACTTTTCATACATTCATTCAATTCTAGCTTATGGGATTATACTGTGGGGAAACTCAACTGAATTTGAACGGGTATTAAAATTACAAAAACGAGCAATTCGAATATTAGCAAATGCAAAGTACGATGCTAGCTGCAGAGAACTGTTTAAAAATTTAGAAATATTGACATCTGTATCAACATATATCCTAGAAATTATAATGTATGTAAGGAATAATCCAAATGAATTTGATCGTATTGGTGATGTAAGTAA
Organism: Thaumatotibia leucotreta; assembly: GCA_025490895.1. Lineage (NCBI taxonomy): Eukaryota > Metazoa > Arthropoda > Insecta > Lepidoptera > Tortricidae > Thaumatotibia > Thaumatotibia leucotreta. The sequence continues at coordinate 78,978 of JALPQI010000704.1, read as the reverse complement.
ACGTCCAACTAGATATCCTGACAATTTGAGACAAAGCAAATGCAGATTACAAGTTGCTAAAAAGTGTCCTAAAATTATAGGACAAAAACTGTACAACAAGCTGCCAAAAATAATAAAAACTGAAACCAACAGCAACACTTTCCGTCGAAAAGTAAAACAGCTACTACTTGACAAGACACTTTATAGCGTAAAAGAATACCTAAATAATACCTATTAAATGAACCTATAAATATAACCTATAATAAATAATACCTATGAAATGAATAATGTTCGAGACTATCAATGAATTAATGTTTATTACTAAATTATTATCCAAATTTAATGTATACTTTAATAAAAAAAAAAGAAACACAGTAAATGTATATATATTTTATAAGATTATTAGTTTTAAATGCGTACCTAGTGTACGTACAGTGACGATCTCTTTATGTGTGCACGCTTTTGTTAGTTTAATGAAAATATGTATGGATATTGAGAAATAAATAAATCTGAATCTGAATCTGTTTACTGAGATCGCGAAACGTCTGGTTGACGTAACTAAAGACCGAAGAGCTGGCGACTTCCTCGCACAACGCATCAGTATTGCGATACAGCGAGGAAATGCCGCCAGCATCAATCAATGCCACAAGGGCCAATCTTTGATATAGGTTAGGTTAAGTAGATTAGTTAGATTTAATCTTTGTACATAAATTATAGTTTTGAAAATAAAGCTTAGGTACTTAAATAAAAAACACCGAAAATGTAACATAGAAACATTATTGGGGTAGCGTTGTAGGTACATGTCTCGGTCGTATAAAACAGGCGCAGAGTTTCAGACATGAATTATTAGTGAGCCTTTGTCGCTCAACGTAGCTACCTGCTCGTGCTAACTGACGATGACTGTACCTAAAGGCCGCGCCACACGGGATGTGTGTGCAACACATGCATGTGCTTGGCGTGCGCGTTATAGTTGTAGCGTATGACACGGCATTGTAGATGGCATACCGCTTGCAAGTCACGCGCAAATGTCAAGCTAGCGGTGTGCCATCTAATATGACATTTTATAAGCTACAACGTGGACACCACGCACACGCGCTCGTAGATACACGTACTGCACACACATTCGATGTGACTTAGCCTTTAGAACTCAATTATTACAATTCATTTAACATAGCCATGCAACAAAAATAAAGTCTAGGTACAACACCAGTTTTATTTTTATTTTATTTACTATTATGGGAAACAAACAGCGAATATTAATACAGATAATACATTACATATAGACAACACATTGGCCAAAACAGTTTCCACTTACGTGTTAGAACATAGATGTTGCTCAAGAAGATCATTCACTTACAATAATTAGCCAGTTCAACGCCACTATGGCCACATGCAATGCATTCTGAAAATGACTCACGCGTATATGAAAGAATATCACTATGACGGCTAAATTATACAAAATACGCATTTGTGTTTTGCAATAACCTAGTCATGGTTTCATGGTTGATCGCAGTCATTCAGATCATATGATTCAACAGCGGAAGTTAGTGAGTAATATTTGATGACAATTTATTCTTAATGAGACATAGACCGACCTCCTCAGAGTTCATGACGACATAATAATTATCGTTACTAAACTAATATAGGACGCTAATTATAGTAGATAGCGAATGCCTAGGTAAGTTTTCTGACAATGTGACAATAGCCCCCTTACTACTAACTTTGTAAGCCGGTAAATATTGTTTGTCCTTTTCGGTCTTATCAATATGTATTTACGAGCGAAAGGGACAAACAATACTTAGTGGCTTGCTAAGTTAGGAGACGTTTATGAATAAAGGGGTAAGCTTCTAATTCCGCTGTGCGGTAAACTATGATACGGGACATGTAATGAATTGGAAATTTTATACCTACCACGAACACCGCAAAAATATCTGACGCGCTCTTATGTCGGTCTAAGGTTGTGTCAGATATTTTTGAGGCGTTCGTGGTATAAAATACTATTGACGGTGACTGTACCTACCTACCTGCGGCGTTTCGAGCGCGTCATTACAATCGTGTTAGTAACTAACAAGCACTTTCTCCAGGAATAGGAATGCAATAAATTTTCAAGTTTATTTATATGCGATTAAGTCACTTTTGAAGACCTGGTGAAGGTCGCAGGAGTCCGCTGGATGCGGGTGGCACAGGACCGGTCATTGTGGCAGCGGGTGTTCAGCAGTGGACGTCTTTCGGCTGATATAATGAAGTCAGTTTTAGTCGATAGGTAGCAAACTAAACATAAGCATAGGGCCGAGCTTTTATACATATAGGTAGGTAATAAATACCTACTTGTTAAGGTGCATTCAGACCAAACGAGCATTCGCTATTCTATCCCCCACTTTACGAAATCAACGAATCACGTTTTGTGTAACGATCGAATTTCGTAGAGTAGGGGGTTAGAATAGGGAATGCTCGTTTGGTCTGAATGCACCTTTAGATGTGCTTGTAAAACTTCGAAGTAGGCATTTCTATAACACAAAATATTTTCCATGGCACAATAACAATAACCATGGTGTGTACTACAGCGTTACTAGGATACTATGAACGAATGGGAGTGATCACTGGAGTACACAATGAGAGCCTGTTAGTGATCGCATCTTGTATTCGGCTGCCGGCGCGGCGGGCCGGTCGCGGTCGCGGTGCGATGACATCACCGCCGCAGACGCGATTACGTGGACCAGGGGTCGACGCAATGCGGTTTGGTATTAGATATGTTTTTTTATTTTGATAGGCTGTTTTTTGTTAGTGAATTGTAATTAAAATCGCGGTTTGTGTTAAATAATTGTATTTCTAATTATGCGCTTGGGGAAAAATATGGTTAGGTACAATTAATTAATAAGTGGGGTAAAAATATTAACTTTTTTTTATGTTACAACACTTACAACAAACAACTACAGTTAACTTAGATACCTTTGTTAATCTGTAATTGTATATCACTAGTCTTCGTGTGAAAACTATGGACGCCAAGTCAACCTTTCCCTAATCTCTAATCGGGGGAGGTATCTTTTAGGACCATTACCTACTATTTTTACATTATGTAGTAGTAGATATAGATATTAGCTACCCTCACTGACCTTAAAAGAAAATCCATTTTGTACTACAGTAAATAGATAAATAAACATGAATGCTCAGGAAAAAAGGGATTTCGCGCACGAATAAATGCTCTAACCAGGATTGGAACCTTGGAACACTTTCGTAGAATACTATAGAAAACGTAATAGAATATTTACTACAATCGTTGCATATACCCGACAACACAAATCAAAATATTTAGTCAATAAATAAATAATTTGATTTAAGTTTTCATAATAACTTCAATAGATGCATCACCAGCTCTCTATTAGCTATTATAGAAAATCGAAAGGTATGTATTCTGATAGGAGGTACATGCACGTATTGCTTGCCCTTAAGAGTATGGTCAAAGGCGCCTAGAAAATTGACTGGGTGGTTGATAAGACTCAGTGGCCAAGCGGTGCAGGCATTAGCCGCCAAAGGAGAGCACGTGGGTTCGATTTCCAACTCGGAGTTCGGACGTTGGTGATCTTAGTATTTTTTCTTTGGTATGTGACATCCAATACTTATAATTTATATAAATAGTACTAAGAAGTGTGACTACTGGAGAAAAAATAAAAACACAAATCAAAATATTTATAAAAAGAAAATTACATGTCATATACCAAAGAAAAAGACCGAGATCACCTAATGTCCGAGGTGGAGGATGTGGTACTGGGGAAAAACAAAAAGTACAAATCAAAATATTTAGTTAATAAATAATTTGATTTGTGTTTTCGCAATACGTTCAATAGATGACAGCACCAATACGTTCAAAATATTTAGTTAATAAATAATTAGATTTGAGTTTTCACAATAACTACAATATAAATTGATTAAAATATTAAATTAAATAATAATAATAAATATCTTGGGACATCTCACACAAATCGACCTAGTCCTACGGTAAGCTCAATTAAGGCCTGTGATGTGGGTACCAGGCGGCGATATATACAGGGTGGAAAAAGATTTTGGGTCAGTGAGGGCAGCTAACAGATCCGCTGTAGCTACGCGAAAATGGTCTTAGGAGACCTTCCCGTGATTTCCAATTAAAGAAGATTGGTGTTTTCAGATTTTGGAAAAAGTATACAGGGTGCGAGAAAATGGTCATTTTTGACAAACTCTTTTTTTGATGCCAATCGATCCTGTTTCTGTTCAGGATCAAAAGCTTGTATGGGACCAAAAAAATTTTTTCGGCTAGAAAAGCCGCAAATCGGGATTTAATATTCCCGTACAAATTGTATGAAAATTAAAAATTATTTTTTTCACGCTTAATTTTTTTATGCCAATCGATTCCATTCTTATCCAGTACCAATAGTTTCCTAGAGGTGAACATACGGCAACGTAAAAAAAAAACAATAATTTAAAAAACTGTCTTCATACATTTACTATGGGAAAAAATTTAAACTTTAATTACATTATCTGTCACGCTAATTAATGTTGCTAATGTTTTCATACAGTATTATTGTCATTTAGCATAGGACAACTAATTGTCGTGACAGATAACGTAATTAAGGTTTCACTTTTTTTCCATAGTAAATGTATGAAAACAGTTTTTTTTTTTAATTTTGGCATTTTTGTACATTGCCATAAGTTGACCCGTAGGGAACAATTGGTACTGGATAGGAATGAAATCGATTGGCATAAAAAAATTAACCGTGAATAAAATAATTTTTAATTTTCATGCAATTTGTATGAGAATTTTAAATCTCGATTTGTGGCTTTTCTAGCCGAAAAATTTTTTTTGGTCCCATACAAGCTTTTGATCCTGAACAGAAACAGGATCGATTGGCATCAAAAAAAAAGTTTGTCAAAAATTACCATTTTCTGGCACCCTGTATGTTTTTTCAAAATCTGTAAACGCCATTCTTCATCAATTTAAAATCGAGGGAAGGTCTTCTAAGACCATTTTCGCGTAGCAACACGGGATCTGGTAGCTGCCCTCACTGACCCAAAATCTTTTTCCACCCTGTATAATAGATAGATACGTATAGATACTTAGATACATACACAGCCACGACCAAGGAACAAACATTTGTGATAAATAAATACACAAAGAATGCCCTTGCCGGGAATCGAACCTGGAACCTCCAGCTTCGTAGGCAGGGTCACTACCAACTAGGCTACAGAGCCAGACAAAAATTATATCATGTAATAGCTGTGTATACCTACACAAGTATACAATTGTCGCGACAAAGCGAAAGCAAGAAGTTATAACTTTTATAAGTATTAAAAGCCACCCCTCAGGCCCCCAACTCCCAAAGAGACTAGTCGTACAAGCTTTTCAGCTTTATTAATCGGACCAACTGTTGTCGACCCCTTACCGGTTCAGCGAGTGAGAGAGCAACAAAAACGTTGATACGAGCGGCCGACCGACCTCCGCGCCTCATTCGTGTTTATTTCGGAGCCGAGTGTCCGTGGATTGGGTGTGTCGCACAACGAAAAACAAGTGGGTATTTTAACCAAGAAAATACAAATATTTTCAAGACAATCACCGCCAAAGTGACTTTATTAAAAGTGTTCGAAGAATTATACATGTAAATGTTACAAGAATTTAGCTGAAAATAAGTTTTTGCAGAGTAATAAAAATCCGTGCCGGCCGGTTGTTTGCTAATCGCTAAACGCCGGGTTGGGTGTGCACTTTTACTAATGGAAACTTATTTTTAGCGCTAACGGGAAAACTGTGTATTCACAAAAGGAATTTATTTTCTAGAAAACAATCAACATGAGTGGACAGCAGTACTACCCGTACAAGGTAAGTTTTCAACCCACATTATACCTACCTATTTAAGTAGTAGATTCGTAAACTCCTATTGATTCTCACTAAGATGACATCATCTTTTGGCAAGGTTGAAAATAAACAACTTGAAACTAATATTTAGGGTGATAGTGGTACAGGATTGATTCTTATGAAAAGTTAGGTGGCTATTTGAGTCAGAATCACATATAGGTACCTAATTAGAAAGGCCAATAGCCAGTATAGTAAGACTTTAATAAATGCGGGTAGGTACGCCCCTATCTTGATATTTGAAATCTTGACTTTATTTAGTTAAGAATCTTCGATTTCATTTAAGAGACACAATATTTCATATTATCTCAAATCATTGTCAAAAACTGAAACGCAGTAAAACAATAAAATTAACAACATTGTAATCTTTTGTTGTTGTCTGACCGAGATAAGATTTATACTCTTATTATGAACATTCAGAGTTAGCTCTAAAGGTGCTTTTAGACCAAACAAGCATTCGCTCATTCTTCGTCGAAATTCGTTGATTTCGTAGAGTGGGCTCTACGAAATCAACGAATTTCGACGAATCACGTTTTGTGTAACGAACTAATTTCGTAGAGTAGGGGATAGAATGAGCGTATGCTCGTCTGGTCTAAATGCACCTTAGAAAAACAAGGCCGGTTATTTAGTACCTACCTTCTTAATTAACTTTGTTCTTTTAACTAATGATTTCTTACACAGGTGGGTACTTAAGTCGGACGATATAACTCCTATTAACCGATTTTACTATGTCAACGACCTCATTACCGTTAATTATGTTTCCCTACCCTACTTGTCTTAACAATCCCATGAAAATGGTAGGTATTCGTGCCAGTCGTGGGTATGGCACAGGCGCGGATCCAGAACTTCGTTGAGGGGGGGAGGGGGCACTGCCCTATAATATGATAGTATTTTACACTTAAAACAGCACCTAGGCATACATAAGTCCAGTGTGAGGGGGGTGCAAGTGCCCACATTGCCCCCCCCCCTGGATCCGCGCCTGGTATGGCAGCCCGGCTCCACCCGCACACAGTAAAGTTGACCGTCTCGTCTCATCTACCTACCTGACTGACCTACAACGAATACCTAACATGACATACCGCTCCACGTCATATAAATGCCTAACATTTTTATTAACATAGCCCAACTGTGTGGGTAGGACGTCAAGATAATTTGAATACAAAAGCTTTTCGAGCGAGAGATGGGAATGCAGATTTTTATCAATTTAGATGAAAATGTTCTGTAAAATTACCAATTGGAATGCACTAGTATCTATTGTCTAATTCAGTGGTTTTCAAACTGTGGGTCGCGACCCCCAGGGGCAGGCCCCTCTTATCCACTGGGCACACTGGGCACGTGCCCAGGGCCCCGTGATGGATGGGGCCCCTTAGTCTAGCTAGGCCACACCTAACTCCTATTACCAAACGGTCCAAACGATAACCTATAGATATGCCTGAAAATCAGTCTTAACAAATTTTACCGAATATGGTCAATTTGTTCGTTTTTGATTATTTTTTGAAATGTCTATTCTCTAGCAAGAACTTTTGCCCTTCGTCATAATTATAACGATTTTTAAAAATTATTTGAGTTATGTTCAAAACTAGCCTATCAAGAAATGTCATCATCATCATCATCATGATGATTATATTATCAGTCCCGGGGATAAATTTGATTATTTCGAATCGTTGGCCAAAGAGAAAAACCCGGAATCCGACTAAAAAGACCTATCTCAAAGAATCAGACGTAGAAGCACACGATTTACTTTTTACGATGATTCTGCGCCATCAGTCCGCCTAAATGGAAAACAGAGATTCAAAGTCGAAATCTTTATCCCCATAATTGATACCCTGAGCGTTCATCTAAAATAGCGATTAAGTTGGTATAAGAACATTACTCAACGTTTTGGCTTATTTTTTCGCTTGAAAACTCTGAACTGCGAAGAGTTGAGACAAAGTTGCAAAGAATTTGCTGAAATCTATTATGAAGATGTAAACGAGAAAGAGTTAGAAATGGAATGTCTGCATTTAACAGAATATTTGAAAATTGATCAAAGTGAAAATGACGGAACTAATAGTATACTGGAAATATGTATATGTATCATCTTTTGAAAGCAAAATCGAAGACACCTTTCCTAATGTAGAAATCGCACTGAGAATCTTTTTAAGCATGATGGTAACTAACTGCAGTGGGGAACGCTCCTTTTCCAAATTAAAAAGAATAAAAAATGAATTAAGGAGTACAATGCTTCAAGAGAGACTAAACAGTTTGTCGCTAATGTCTATAGAATGCGAGTTGCTCGAAAACATTGATTTTGATGATGTGATTAACGATTTTGCTCAACTCAAATGTAGAAAAGTGCCTCTTCATTCTCTTCAATGAGCATTGATTCTTCTATAAAGACTCATCGTGGATGTTAGTGTTGCTTAGTGTTGATTACATTGGATTATCTTATCTAGGTATTCATTATATCTAGTGTAACTGTAAAGAAATAAAAATAAATCCAAAACTTTGCACATTTACGTTGTTTGTCTATTCTAACAAAAAAAGTGTTTTATTACTATGGTCATAGGGGCCCCATTATCCTAATGTGCCCAGGGCCTCTAATAGGTTAAAGACGGCCCTGCCCAGGGGGGTCGCGGCACTTATCCAGGGGGGTCGCGACGAAGTTCAGCTTTAAGAGCAATTTATGATAGCCTGATTTGATTTTTCCTAACTTAAAAAGTCTATTTTTCCTAACTTAGAATTGTATTTATTTTATGATTAGGTAGGACAATTTAGTGTGAAGAATGAGTTTGCTTCATTTTGACTAATTTGTCAAACCCAGGTTCCTGTCGCGACACGCTGACAATTAATTATTTTCTAAATTTAATCTATTCCTTTTTTTTGTTCTTATGTCCACCGTTGTTGAAAACGTCAGCTCGCATAAATATGAAGTAGCAAATGGGATCAAAACTTTAAGGGCCTCTTTTGCTTAATTTGGATATTCTGTCATTATTTTTAAACATTCTATCAGATGCAAGTTCCAAAAGTGTTTCTTTCACCGAGGCATTGAGATCAGCCAGCTCAATGGACTTATTCAAAAAAAGGATTTAAAATCCAACTTTTTCCATCACCAATCAATGTTTTGTTTGAGAAATAACTTAAGAGTTGGTTTTTTAAACTTTGCAAGCTCTCCGCCATAACAGGAGTATGAATATCTATGTTCACATCTGAAGATTTTTCTTGGATGATTTTAGCCATGCAAGGGAAAGAATCAAACTGCGTACTACTGCGCTCCCGTGATAAGAAAAAGAATGGGTAGGTTGCTAAACAGAATATACCTACCCATTGAAATAAATATAGGACGCGTTATAAAACGCATAATATGTAACTGAGTGGATGATAGAAAGGTGCGTTCCTTTGTTATAGGTACTTGTTATAGGAATTTGTACTACTTATAGGTATTTGTCGTAGAAACGAGGTATGGGGGGTCGCGAAAAAAATCGAGTGGCTAAAAGGGCCGTGCCATCAAAAAGTTTGAAAAACACTGGTCTAATTGATATTGAATTGCTAAGAAATGCACCTCACGTGCATAGGCCCTAAGTGGGTTTACCTTGGTGATACAAAGCATACAGCCATGCATTGTAAGCAAACTGTGCATTATTTATTACCGAAGCGCCGTATGACTAACTAAAGTAACGTACAGTATAATTAAATATGATGTCATCATCATTCCAGCTATTACATTTAAGTTAACCTACATTGGTATATATCGACAGCCGGTTAAATTATTGACTTATTTACTTTTAACTAATTTATTTCGGTCTATTTTTTTCGGTAATGATATATAATATAATGATAGATAATGTAAACCCTTCCTCTGCCTAGGTAAGGTAAGGTGGGGTAAGGCGAAAGGGTTTTTTAATGGGGTACGACAAAAAAGCGTCGTTCATACTGTGCCAGAAGGACGACTTTTTCTCTTACCCCATTAAAAAACCTTTTCATCTTACCTTACTTACCCTTAATCTCATAGGTTCTTTCATAAACATGAAGTGAATGTTATCGGTGACGTATAGTCTCGCGAAAATCGGCGACTGCTAGTCGGGTACACATTGGAAAGGAGTTGCGCAGTGCGCTGGGGGATAGAAGGAATGTTCCGCAATAAAACAAGCAGTAGGTACCTACTTACCTCCCTATACCCACGTATTTGAACATTGCTATGAATTGATGACTGATCAATTGTACAAAAGGAAAAATACACATGCTTAGCTTCAATGTGTGAATACCCACACTTTAGTAGACGAAAAACTGGTTGATCTTGCAAAACTTTTTAATTGTTTGCGATCTGTCGTGTCTTCGCCATGAGCTTGCAGCGTGAGTTTACTGTATGGACCGTGTAATTTACTTTCTATTCTTTTTTTTAAGCGAGAGGCATAACTTAAACGCCCAGCACACACTGTTTCAATTAAAGTAAAAAAATGGTTACGGCAATCTTTATTACGTAGTTGTACAGGTCAATGTTTAAAGGTTGGTACAGGGAGAGCGCAGTTGGACTAGCCTATCATTATTTTGTTAACACGAGTAATCCCCACAGTCAACAGCCCCACTTTTATGACGATTCCTATGTTCTTAACCAAGTGTTCATTACAGTGCACCCCCACGGTGTATCCCGCGGATCCCTTCGACCCGGCCGCGGACGCCGAGACCCTCCGTAAGGCCATGAAGGGCCTTGGCACAGATGAGAAGGCCATCATCGACGTGCTGTGCCGCCGCGGCATCGTTCAGCGTCTCGAGATCGCGGAGACCTTCAAGACCAGCTACGGCAAGGTAAGATCCTGTAAAAGAAGCTTAAAGATTGACTGTAGCATTGAGAGTTAGCCGTGGATGCTGAGACGAGAAAGGCTACGGCAAGGTAAGACCGTCTTCAAACAGTTGGCAAAATTAGTCTAGCATTCAGACCGGATCCTGAACAAAATCCCTTCATAAAGCCATGAAAGGTCTTGGCACAGCACAGACGAGAAGTAAATACGTCTACAGTAGACGTACTTCTAGAAATTACTTTAGAATTCAGCTCCGTCCCTGGACTCAAAAAATATCCAGCAGCTGGGAAAATTACTAGTATTGAGACCTGGCCCTGGACGCAGAGACTCTCTGTGTGTGTGTATATACCTAAGGCCACAGACGAGAAGGCGATGGTTTCTGTCGTACTAGCATTCGGGCCTGGCGGTGGACGCCAAGACCGCCCTAAAGCCTCCGGAAGGTCCTGAGCAAGTGAGCACAAACGAAAAGTCATCGACGTGATCAGTGCTCGAAATCTCAACTACCTAATATAAAATATAACCCATATATTTACCTACACTTACTCAAAGTCAAAGCAAGATTCGGTCAAATAAACTCAGGACAGGTGTCACGTGACATATCACATATTTTGTTAAAATAAATCACATTTTATTGCCCTAGCAGATAAACGGCTATAATAATCATAAATAACAAATGGGTATAAATCCGGTAAACAAAACATTAATCTTTCCGGACGTAGTTATAACCAAAGCTTAAACAATTTATTTAATTAGTTTTATAAAATGACTTGTTTAAAAAATTACAGTTCTCACAACCTGTTTTTTTAATTTTGATAATACCCGCATGTGGAAGTCTCCGCCGAACCTTCGACAAGCATTCGCTAATCTTGCATCGCATGCCTTATCAAGCAACAATATGTGTTCGCTTCTTTTGGTGTTCGCAATTATCGCACCATGTTTACACAGAAAATTGTTAGGTAGATACTGATATTTTATGATGCCCGGTTAATGAGTGGTCTCATGACTCTCATGAGGCATCTAAATCCCTTAACGACAGAGGGTATATGTATAGATAAGTAGATAACTAAGAAACGGATTGTCACGAATTTTACGCGCGATTAAATGGGTAATAAGTATTTACCTTCATGTGAAGGGTTAAGGCTGATTAAGGTGATCATAATTGATTAATCAGTATTGTTTTCCAAGCATTAACCTACCACGGTAAATACCTTAACTAAATACCCCACCTTTAGGTACATTTTTGTAAAAGCAATAAGTACCAACTCACGTCATATGAATTACTCATTAAAGTTTACAATTAGGTAGGTACAGTAACATAACTAAATAATTATATTAGTAAAGCAATCATAACCAACTTTTTTAATACCTACAACAAACAGGTCAAAAACAAGTGATACTGATAACATCAGAGTCAGTAGTTGCCCTTGACTGGTTACATTATGATTCATGATTCACACCGAAATCATTTCATTGAATGAGGACCTTGCGGAACAGGCAGTAGGCTCAACTATGTGAGTCAGATTACGTTTTCAAGAACAATGGAACTCTACACTATTTGTAGATTTATTATCCGTATATACGAGTTCTGTTAGGTGCACCTACTCGTATTATCGTAATCTAAATAATTCGAGATACTTTGGTAGTTAAGACTTTTGCAACCTATTATTCCTAACCAATGTATTACCTACTTGACTAAGATAAGCTTATGTTTAGGCAGTCAATAATTTATGTCAACGTATATTAACCAATACCTGCACCTTGCTATAATTTAACAAAATTTTACCTGTCACCAACATTTTAAATTAAAAATTCGTAATTCTTTTATCACCTTTGATGCATTGAACTAGACGGCCATACAATGTTGTTATCATCTAGGTATAATACTGTCACGGTGATATCATTTGTTTACATTACACTGTCACCGACCTTCGCGTGTCAGTCATATTCCCGCATTTAGCTGAATAACGCCCCAGATTCCCCACGCCCTGAAAATGCTATCGAGTTGAAATTCGTGCGGAAAAGGTCGTTCATGGCCCGCCGAGGTAGGTGTAAAAACTTCAAAGGAAAAACATATCTTTTGATTAATTGCTTTATTTAAATCTGAACTTCTAAGTATATTACTTAGGTTTTATGAATGGAAATTGAATTGCACAAAGTGAATGAATCTGAATTAAGAATATACGTGCGTTTACGAGTAATTACTGTCTGCAAATTTGAAGAATGATGTTTGTTTATAGGTATTATTTCTTATCAACCTACTTAACTAGATACTTGATTGGTATAATGTTTTATTACCTACAATATATTAAATGGATAAACAAGTCATTCATATAGATAGAGATAACATCTAGGTATAAATATCTACTGTTATACTCGTTATTCAGGGACTATAGGACATAGGACACAATATTCCTTGCATTGTACTTATTTATTTCCGTAGTATATCTAGTTTTTATTTTATTCCTTGGCTTAGTACTTAAAGCCGTAACCTTTAAAGCCGAGTATCATTCCTGCGAACTTACACCTCTTTCGGCATATTTAAAATGGAACCTATTTGCGGACATTTAATGAACGTTGACGGCGAACATTAAATTAACTCAGCCACTACAGTCAAAAATAGCACTCGCCCAATTTTCTAAAAAGGAAACACCATATACCTACTACACCAATTACCTTATGAAAGAGGAAAAATTACCTTTAAAACGCCGAGTAAGGTAAAGTTATGCCGCAACATAAAACCCGTTTAATCATTTCTGGGAAAATACTTCGAAATAGCTTGCAAGTAATGAGTAGGTACGTACATAGGTACCTATCCACCTACCTAGTATAGAAGTAAGTTAACGTGGAACGACAGAAGAATGTAGAACAGTTACTTTAATTACTTCTTCAACGTTTGTTCCCAAAAGTCGTTCAGGTTTTACGACTACTTCAAGCCAAGCTCCGGTTCTCACCATCTGAAGTCTATTAAAATATTCCATAATTATTTATAGCGGCTTCACGATCAAAGGAAATCCATGCATGCCACATCATTTGAAATATTCGGAACAATATATTATATTGAATAACCGTTTTTACGTAGATTAAATCTGTAGCATACCTATCTGCTAAATAGTCTAAAAACATACTGATGTATGTAAGTAGATAATGTAGACTATTATACAGTATAGAGGCTTGCAGAAACAATTTAGCAGTACACTGCTGATATTTAGAAATTTTGTAAGTTCCGTAGGTAGGTATACTGCGTGTTAATAAACGTAAAAAACAATCCCAGACGTAAAGCCATTCATCCATTCCATACTTATCTATTCTACGGTAAACAGGCGCGGATCCAGGACTTCGTTGAGGGGGGGGCACTGCGATCCAGGACTTCGTTGAGGGGGGGGCACTGCCCTATGATATGATAGTATTTTACACTTCAAACACCACCTAGCCATACATAAGTCCAGCGTGAGGGGGGGGCAAGTGCCCCCATTGCCCCCCCCCCCTGGATCCGCGCCTGACGGTAAATCACTTTTAGACCTAAAGGCCACGTCTTCTATTCTAACGTAAACTCATATTTCCTTGATTAACTTTTGTCTCTAAAATACGAACTCAGGTATATGCAAACATGGCATTTTGTTTTAGAGCATTAAATTATATTTAGTGGCTCGAAAGTGGTTTACTAAATAAGACAATAAAATTAAGGATGAATAGACTACCTAAAAGGTACAAAATCAATCTAACCGTTTGTATTGTCATAGGACTTGATCAGTGAACTGAAGAGCGAGCTGAGCGGCAACCTGGAGAACGTGATCATCGCGCTGATGACTCCTCTCCCCCACTTCTACGCCAAGGAGCTGCACGACGCCGTGGCGGGGCTCGGCACCGACGAGGAGGCCATCATTGAGATCCTCTGCACACTCTCCAACTACGGAATTAGGACCATCTCCGCGTTCTATGAACAGCGTAAGTACGAATGTTATCCCCGAATCGACAATCCTTTTTATATCTCCCTTAAACCAGTGTCTCACAACCTCTGCACATTTTGTAACTACAATGTCAGTTGAGAAGCTTGAGAATATGACACCCGCGATGAAAACTCCTGACACTTATTTCGATGTTTTCGGAGGAGCAGGTAATATATAGGATTGATTGATTGTAGGTACTAAAATTACGGAAGTGTGTCATCGTGGATTATTTTTCATTCGTACTTCTATATCTAATGACTAATCATTTTAACATAGTTAAATGTCCTTAATTACATATTTGCTTACGTAACTCACACATAGTAGATGAAAATTTGTAATAACTAGATATTAGTTAGGTAATATACATCAGTAACATCAGTCTTATCATGCATTGTTACAATGTTATGTCGGATACATTTTGTATTTCGGACGAAAGCCAAAAAAACATAAGAAACTCGCATTCTAGCGGACTCTGCTGGCAGTGTTCCTATGTGCATTCCATTTTTTTATGCAACTGCCAGTCTGTTCGTAAGTATCTCAAAAATACCTTTAACATAACTGTTCCTTCCAGTGTACGGCAAGAGCCTAGAGTCAGACCTGAAGGGTGACACATCGGGTCACTTCAAAAGGCTGTGCGTGTCGCTTTGCATGGCCAACCGGGACGAGAACCAGGGCGTGGACGAGGGCGCCGCCAAGGCCGACGCCGAAGCCCTGGCCAACGCAGGGGAGGGGCAGTGGGGCACGGACGAATCCGTGTTCAACTCCATCCTCATCACACGCTCCTACCAACAACTGAGACAGGTAACCTTTGGTTTTGTCTTTCAGATAACAACCGCTCTTTGACGTTGGGATTCTAAAAGCGTTTAGTTTGGGATTTTAGTTTTACGAGTAGTTACTCGCTTAAGAGATTTAGATAAGGGCAGAATTAAGTAGGTTTTCAAATGGACTTTCGATTTTCTACCTTATTTAGGACAAACTGGACAGAAACAACCTGGAAGTGAACTTACAAAGTAGGTAGAAATAGGTAAACAAGAGGATATCAAATATATGATTTCTGTTTTGATTCTGATTCATGATTCTGATTCATGATTTCACGCAAGATGTTTCAATGCTGTGAGTTATCTGATGGGGTCATAATCGTAAAACCGTGGATCATTGGAAGGTTGGCTCGCAGCCAAAACGGGTGTACTTAGCTGACAAATTGGCATTTTTTTGTTGGAAGCGAAAATGAATGGATCTTAACTAATGAAATCAATTAAAAATTGAGTCCTTTTACTACCATGTACCACTATTATGTCGCTTACCATAAGGACGCTAACACATAATTTAAATAAAGATGGAATCAATTTTCAGACTTATGGCAAAATTGGCAAAGGACAAAGTGGGAAGCTAGGTATATTAAAAAGGCTCGCAATTATTCCTCTATCCTCAAATTTTTATAGGTACTTTTGTATGTAGGTATATTTTACAAAGTTATTTCGATTTTTTTCTGATTTTCTGTATTACCATAGTTCATGGATGACGAGCTAAACATGCAGAGCGTGTCGATAGTAAAACGCGATACTATTCCTATTTCACGTCAATTACTATTCTATTTTTATCTCAGTTTCATGAATATACATCTGCAAAGCGCGGTTTATTTCATGTCGAGGTCGGTTGAGCCGATATCCGTTATCATCGCTGGTGTTAGACCGTCACTAATTCAATTAAAAATACTGGCATTTTTATACATACACTGAGTGATTGCTGAGGCTGTATAAAACTATAAGTTAACATATTTGCGAGCAGCATCAACACATTCCTTAAACTAATGATTAATTTTGATGAAAACTATTGAACATTTTCGTTAAAAAAATCGTTATAATTAGGTAGGTAGGTAAATGTAATGTGCAGCTAACAGTACATTCGTTAAACTTACCTAATTTCTCTTACAAGTTCTGTGCAATTAGTGACGGGTCCATCCGGATAATTTACCAATTTTACTAGGGGGAAAGTTTCCATTTGGGAACGATCCATCACTATGTGCAGTATATCTACTTATGTTTAACCCTATGACTTTGCCAAGTTCACCGTTCCTTCACCGCTTTTTATTAGGTAACTCAGAAAGATTTAGTTTTATGTTGGGCGTATTTTTACGGTAATGGCTATAGACTTGCGTAAATGCCGGGACATTTAGCTTGAATAGGGTGCCAGGAAAGATCTTAGCTAGCCATTTTATAGGTCATTCGGTCTCAATGCCACAATACCCAAAGACTAAATCCACATGTAAATATGCCTGTACAGTGTACACATTAGTTCTATTGTGCCTTGAACTGTTGTGTTACCTAACAAAAACTATTGGTCTAATCTGCTTGATAGTTTCGTTCGTCCACATCGATTTCTGAATCACTTTTTAATAGGCAGTCATAGTCATAAATTATGGAACGGTTCTCAATTGAATACCCAGACTGCAAGTCATCAATTATGTTAATTTATGTATTCATTTACTCGTACATATTAGCACGCGCGTACCTAAGCATGCTTTAGGTATAGTTCATGAAATATAAATTGGTAATTTTCTACCTACATTATAGTAAAAATAAACAATAAATTTATATTTCTCGAACTATATGTTGTTTATAGAGCTGAAGTAAATGTGTTGACGCAGAAATTTGGTATTTAATTTAAGTACCCACCTACCTGTAATTCGTTTCACTCAGAAAGACCTGCAGAAATCACGCGAATTCGTGAGTGAAACTGCCTACATATAAGTATTACTGTGAACTCCATACCAAGTAAATAAAATATACCTATTGCACGACAGATCTTCGCCGAGTTCGAGGCACTGACGGGCAAGGACATCGAGGAGTCCATCAAGAAGGAATTCTCGGGAAGCATAGAAAAGGGCATGCTCGCTATTGGTAAGTTTCAGTATTTTCACATATTTATTTTTAAGTAGATAAGTGCTAATCATAATTAAGTAGCCTTTCGGTGGAAACGATTTGAATAAAGCGTGCACTATGTGTAGGAGTAGGATCCACGATTGCCACGCAAGTGCCAAAAACATGTTCCACAGTGAACAATTGCAACAATCGACAGTATGACGTTGCAAGGTCGCTTCAGTTAGTCACACGCAGGAAGCGAAGTTGATGCGACCTCGCAAGTCGCAGTCAAACGTCCAGTTTTTATGTAATCTACCATTAGTAAGGCCACAAACAAAAACCTCTTGTAATTAATCTGATGGGGTTTCCGTGATGTGATGTCGTGACCGAGCCGGGAGCGGCGGTGTTGTGACTGATGAATTTGTCACATGAATAATGTTAAGTATGTTCATTAAACACTCCCACTCCTCCTATTATGTTTTAACTAAATTAAGCCACATGAGTGATTTTTAACGTCCGTTGAGCAATATATCGTTTCTAATCGCGTGTTTTATGACATTAGTGGCCTATTTCATCATGGGTAACTTTTAATTAGGTCATATTTTTTACTCAACTAGCACGCCCCAATTAAGTAAAGCACAGTAGGATAATTTCGAAAGTTTTCGAAAAAATTCGCTTTAATACGCTATTTTCTCTGGAACGCATCACTCGCGTAAAGCGGGGTATTACTGACTACTGTGTAGATATGTATTTGTATATCTAACAACCAATTCCTTGGGACTGCTACTGGGAGGTATCTACCACACGAACAAAAATCTAGCCTACCATTCTAATTACACCTCTTTACAAACCAAACTGTAAACTGAAGTTTCTATTAAAAACAGTCCCTACTGCCTACCTAAATCATTCAATTTCTCAATAAATTACACTAACATTGGCAATTCAATTGAATAATCATAGTGAATAATGGCTATTGAGACGTTGAATATCCAGTTGGGGTTACAATACAATAGAAACTGTTACCTTGTTAAGGCTCAATTGTGTGCTTTGTATTTAAGACTTCTTCTAATGTGTCTTAATAGGCAAATATTAATGAAATGAACTGGGGTGTATACTTTTATATACCTAGCGTGATTAGCTTATTCCTATGTGGATATAACGAACGTGCCGCCGTTTATTTTTCAAGCTCCGCTGAACAATCACTTCGATCGAATCGAGTGGGAATTCGATAAGAAACGAATAGCGTACGGTCGTATACTATCTTAGCCTGCTTCCTCTTTAGTGGAGCATAAGTAATGATATTATTTACCTACTCGCAAAATGTGGAAGCCAATTAGAATTGTTTTTTATATGTATTATAATCTTTGGAGGACACCGTAACCCTTTGTAATACCTAGGTACCTAACTGACAAACATAGGTGACAAACTTCACAAAATTACTTTGTGCATGTCGTGGCAAACATGTTTGTTTTAACACACCGTCAGGTCAGAGTCACAATTATCAACGCAATAACAAAACAACAATATCTCCACAGTAAAATGCGTCAAGAGCAAAGTAGGCTTCTTCGCCGAGCGCTTGTACTACTCCATGAAAGGCTTGGGCACCAACGACAAGACCCTCATCCGGATCGTGGTGAGCCGCTCCGAGATCGACCTCGGCGACATCAAGCAGGCCTTCCTGGAGAAGTACGGGAAGCCCCTGGAGGAGTGGATCGCTGTAAGTATACCTATACCTTGTTTTTTCGCTACGACGCACAATTGGAAGCTAGAATTGTTTTTCATAATATGAGGTAATGGTTACCTAAAAAAAAATGGTTGGACTTGGTTGACTATACGTCGGAGTCGGATTAAAATGCTTCATTTTATTTGAAATTTTGCGGTTTTTTTTAATGACGACGCTTTGTCCTATATTAATGGTTAATTAATGAAAGCCACCTAAAATAATATTTAACCTTGATAGCTTACAAGGAGTAGGAATGTAGCGTACTGCGTCCTTCGCGTGGAGTTGACCGGGTCAACAAACGGTAGTGTTTGTGATATGAAATAGGCTAGTAGGCTACGTACCTACTGCTTGTAAGCTTTGAACAAAGCAAAAAATTATAATAATTTTGTTTAATCTTTGTACATACAATATTAGATTTTATTACTAACATTATATTTTATCGATGTGAATGGGACTCACTAAACTAATTAGTCTGCTTTTTACGTTTGTTTTACTACATCATTAAATACATTATTAACACATTTTTATCACCCTATTAACAGTATAATTTCATAAACCGCACATTTGCGATCACGTATAAATATAGGTGTGTTATATATTACAAAAATATAATTATCGTCTACATAGTAGTTATAAATGGTGATGGTCTATTGGTTTGGTGTAAGTTTAAAACAGTCTTCTTGGCTGCATGAAATTAATAACATTTTAACACTATTTCTATGAAACTGACCCATAATTTAGAACAAGAATTTTACAACTGAAAACTTATCGTGCTGTATATAATAATAAGCATGAAAATATCTTCAACAGCATAAAATAGTTCATCTGCACATCTTACCAATATTTTAAATTTACTCATATCAATGTAATCCATTTTTGTATCAATATACAGATCTATTTATTATTTCTATACGAAAATAGCTAAAATAGAAATGATTTAATGTAATTATCATAATGAGTTTAATCATTCCGTAGCAATTAGATATGAAGAAAGTATTTTACCAACGTAATACAATTTGTGTTCAATTTTGTGTTCGTTTTCAAAATTTTCGGGGCGATTATTCGGCGCTTCAACTTCTCACAACTAACTGATGCGACAACGAAATAACAATCAACATAGCGTAGCCCAAGAACTTTCACATAGGTACGTCGATTACATAGAGATGTATTTATCCACTTTTTCACTTTATTGAAATGCAGTAAGGGGAATGTAGATGTATTCCTATGTAGTCGACTGTACCAATGACCTCTTCGTTGGACAAATTGAAAAGAAATTCCGTAAAAAGTTGAAACGCCAGAATATGTCCTAGATTGGCTAACCACGGTTCGCGTGTCGGGCGCCACGCATGGCATAACTTGCTTCGAGTGTTCGTGATTTGACTAAACAGATTGGTTCAGGCTCAGGAACATGCGTTTTGGTTGCAGGGCGACACTTCCGGGGATTACAAGAAGGCTTTATTGACCGTTGTCGAATAATTGGGGCAGGCGGCGACGATTCAAACAAACGCTAACTAAAATTATTTAAGCTAAACGTCAATTCTCGGTTGTAATTTGATCTGATAGGCCATCGGCGCGCGGCCGCCAAACTGTTGACCTCGCTTGAAGACGGGGCTCAGTTTCGCGGCCGGCTCCTTTAAAATTGATTTAATTCTAAAAAGATCTGTATATTTTGTTCCTTGCGCATAGTCATGTAACTTTTCTTCGCACTGTACATAATGTTTAGCTAACAGCTTCTTCATGCATGAGCGCGAGTGCTGAATGGTTTTTACAAGTAGTTGTTGATTTTTCAGGAGGACGTAGGAGGTACTCGGGGCCTACTGCTCTCTACAATGAGTTACTAGACCCCGCATGCCAATAACATTGCGCAAACTCAGTATTACGAGCGTCCTTTCGTGTTACATTGCTGTGTGAAGAAAGTAGTCTCATCACAAACTATATTTATACTATTGTATCGATGTAACTTAAATGTGCATTTTATTAAAGACATTCTTAATTTTAAGATATTAGAAATCTCGTGTTTGATATTTTTATCCTTTTTACTATGCTTTATTTACCGCATGGTTGTGAAAATCTCAACTGAAATTGTGGGCCAGTTTCTTGTTAAGTTTTACGCTTATTACAGCTTCGTTTTCGGTATTGTTTGCAGGAAGACATAAACGGGGACTTCCGAGATGTCCTAGTCGGCCTTTGTTATTAGGCCTTTCCCACTGTACTTGGTACTTGCATGCGTATTGTAACATGCTGCTAGGTCGATGTTATACAAATGTAATGTTTTCCAGGGTGATACGAAGGGCGACTACAAACGCGTGTTACTCACTCTCGTCCATTAGCGACGTTACGCATAATATAAGACTACATGTTGTTATGAATTGATGTTGTGCGCATAAGCTAAGTTCCGATCTGAAACTGCCTTTACATTGTATAACTGTTGAGATGATAGAAAAAGCTTGATATTTTTGTGAAATGAGATATTTATTGATGCTGTAGTTTCGTTTACAATATATTTACATTAATAATTAAACTACGTTCTAACATGTTGTTTCATTCTATGTCCCTAATTCCTTCCTCGGTTATCTGAAAATAAAACGCGTTCATTTAAAATTATAGTTTTGCAACTATTAACTATTGGTAGGTAGGTACCTACTAAGTCTACTTATGTCAGCAGCATGGTCATAGTAGACACATTACTGCGATCCCAAATTCGCTCGCCCAGCGTGGCGATTATAGACATATACATTTACCTCGTAATGCGTCTATACGCAATTGCGCATAGTTAATAGGAGAGGCCTACGTCCAGCAGTGTACTGCGATAGGTTGATGACGTGATGATGACGTGAAGTAGGAACTAGGAACCTAGGTGATAACCTGAGTGGTAACTTATATTCAAAACTCGAATGAATAAGGGCTTGTCCATTAATCACGTCATACAATTTTGGCCTGTTTTAGACCCCCCCACCCCCCATGGTGATATTTAGTGATATTTTCTGGACCCCCCCCCCTAGCCAATATGACGTGTAATTTTTTTGCCAACTTAAGTAGTCCTTTTAATAGCACTTGAATTTACGTAGTTTTTTGCCAACTACGAGGTAAATGTTCGCGAAGTTGTAAAACTTAGTATTTAAAAAGTATTTTATAAAAAAGTAAAGATTTTTTTTTACTGGCTATAATGCTGTTCAGCAAATTCGAGAGCAACAAAAAATTACACGTGATTTGTCCGATGACCCGCCATTCCCTATGGTGATAATTGGTGATTTTTTCTTGACTCCCCCCTCCCCCTATACAGTATGACGTGATTAATGGACAAGCCCTAAATAGTATGATCAAAGTATACGGGCCATGTATTTTTTATGCAAATCGACCCTGTCATATATGTAACCTATCTGTCTGCACGTACAGTACCTACAAAAACACAACGTTTGACTGTTTGTAGCTGCACCCGTTACATTTGTAGCATATAAGTACCTAAACCTACAACGTACTTATGTCACGTAAAGTCCGTTGATCAAATAATATGCGCAAGAATAAAATTAGGAAAAAAAAACAGTTATAACGTCTTCTCGTCTACAATGATTATGTTGAATGTAGTTGGAGTCTGCCGAAGAGTTTAAGAATTTTTGACTGGGTGATAAAAATATTATCATTTTCAAAACGTATGTTATTATACCACAACATATTCTAAATCAGCAAAAATCGGCCGACAATTTAGCACATTGATCACTCTATTGACATTGCCATAAAGACGTAAGCCGACATTTCAATATTATTTAACTGTGACCTGTAATGAAGGCGGAATAAGCTAGCCTTTTATATCCCCCATTATGGGATTTACCTCCTAATGCGTCTGTACGTATAGGTAGTTAATAGGACAGGCCTAAGTCCAGCAATGGACTGAGATAGCTGATGATGAAGCTAGCCTGCCGCGGGCAGCGGTGCTCAACAGGCATCTCCCAGCGCGCCCACCGACGGGCCCGAGGACAGTCCCACGCGGGTGCTCATCTCGTTCGTCACACCTATACATAGCCACCACAATATCCAGCCTATTACCGTTCCAGATAGACTCTTACCTAGAAGATGCCAACAGCGTTGGGCCCATTGTTAGACTTAAGCATGAGAGCTGCCCGCTGCCCGCCGCGGTCGACCAACAACAGCCGCCGCGGGCAGCGGTGCGCCCAGGCGTCTCCCAGCGCGCCCACCGACGGGCCCGAGTACAGCCCCACGCTGGTGCTCATCTCGTTCGTCACACCTATACATAGCCACACAATATCCAGCCTATTACCGTTCCAGATAGACTCTTACCTTGAAGGTGCCAACAGCGTTGGGCCCGGTGTTAGACTTAAGCATGAGAGCGGCCCGCTGCCCGCCGCGGTCGACCAACAACAGCGGCCGCGGGCAGCGGTGCGCCCAGGCGTCTCCCAGCGCGCCCACCGACGGGTCCGAGTACAGCCCCACGCTGGTGCTCATCTCGTTCGTCACACCTATACGTAGCCACCACAATATCCAGCCTATTACCGTTCCAGATAGACTCTTACCTTGAAGGTGCCAACAGCGTTGGGCCCGTTGTTAGACTTGAGCATGAGAGCGGCCCGCTGCCCACCGACGGGCCCGAGGACAGCCCCACGCTGGTGCTCATCTCGTTCGTCACACCTATACGTACCTAGCCACCACAATATCCAGCCTATTACTGTTTGAGATACCTAGACTCTTACCTTGAAGGTGCCAACAGCGTTGGGCCCGTTGTTAGACTTAAGCATGAGAGCGGCCCGCTGCCCGCCGCGGTCGACCAACAACAGCCGCCGCGGGCAGCGGTGCGCCCAGGCGTCTCCCAGCGCGCCCACCGACGGGCCCGAGGACAGACCCACGCGGGTGCTCATTTCGTTCGTCAGCACTACCTGTGGATACCCACGTTTTCAGTTTTGTGGATGTTTTCTCGATATCAATTCAACACAAAGCAGTATTGTGAAGTGTCCGATACAATGTACAGTCAAGGGCAAAAATTTATGTATACACATATTTACTTATATCCAAAGCATAAGGTCTAAAATTATATATAATTATATATTTATGCCTTTAACTGTACATATTAACTGATAATAAAATCCTAAACATATCATATGACAACAAATCATTCCAAAATCTCGAATTAATGCAAGTTAGGGCCCATGCGCCAACTAAAACGAGTATGTTTAGGAAATGAATAATTTAAATTAATTGTACATTTAATTTATTCATGTTGTATAATGGAAATGAAATGTTTTGTTGTAGGATTAAATAATCCACTGAGACTATCTACACAAATAAGAATATATTCAACTCACAGCAATTTGGTTTTCTAGTGCTATTCTATGTAACTCTGCCATCAGCCGGAACAGTACTCCTGTCCTTTGGCTTGTTGATATGCCTTCTTTGAATGGAAATGCAATGGAGTCTATAGCTATTAGTTTAACCTGGAATTAAAACATCATCCACTGACGGCTATAGGCCTCTCCCAATGTATGCACAGATTGTAGTCAGGAATTAAATCTAAGTTTTATATTATTAATTATTATGCAACACCATTAAATTAATATCATCATCATATCAGCCGAAAGACGTCCACTGCTGGACATAGGCCTCCCCCAAAGATTGCCACAATGACCGGTCCTGTGCCACCGGCATCCAGCGGACTCCTGCGACCTTCACCAGGTCATCAGCCCACTTTGTGGGGGGCCTACCCACGCTGCGCCTTCCGGTACGTGGCCGCCACTCGAGAACCTTCCCGCCCCAATGGCCATCGGTTCTGCGCGCAATGTGCCCCACCCACTGCCACTTCAAATTAATATGAATAATCACTTTCATTTGATTAAACATATATTTTAATAAGTACGGGGAATACAAGTAGAAGTTATGAAATGCTTACATTAGGATGTTGTTGGACAAATTTAGATAAATTGTGAATAGATGCACAGAATTTCTCTAAACCAAATGCATTAATGTAGTGTAATTTCTTTAAAGCATCTTCTTCCTGAACAGCTATGCTGGTGTGCAGAAGCTTCTGACATTTGCTTAGGCTTGCAAAAAGGATTTCTGAAACAAAAAGATTTACAAGGTTTTTCGCATAGTATTTCAATTTTAATAGCCCATTTGCAAGCTTGACATAAAAGTTAGTTATTATGTCATGATCCATGCCAAAAAAAAGTTAATTTTGTTGGTTGACAACCAAATCTCACTAAGTAAAAAATACCTACTTGAAATAGAGATTGTATCTCAGTTCTGATTCAATACTGACATAATAGGTTGCTAAGAATAGTGACAGTTTTTATAGTGAGTTTTGGTTGTCAGTCGACGATTTGTAGTAGGGAATGCAATACCGGGATACCGGGATCCCGAAATACCGGGATCCCGCATGCAATTTGCGGGATTAATCCCGCGCGTAAATTTTGCGGGATCCCGCGGGATTAGCGGGACTGAAAACCTACTACTACTACTGGCGCTAGTAATCTTGAGGCCCTGATCCGAAAAGAAATGAATTATTTTGAATGTGGTGGTGAAAGAGGTACCTACCTCAGAATGACGCTTGGGTCGTTAATGTCAATCGTACCTACAAGTGTCGAAGCCGAAAGGGCATTTTCTGCGGCAGGGTTTATTGTAGGAAAAGTTAGGAGTCGTTTAGCTGACGAATCGATTAACACTTTAACATTTTTACGAAGCTACTTTCAAAATAATGTTTAAAAAGAAATTAAACTTTATTCTGTTCCGTTTGTTGGTTACAAATTATACATACCTAGATTTCAAAAGAAGTAAGATATTATGTTTGTTTGTTATTATTATTTTCAAGTTTTCAACTAGTGTCTAGTGCCTTTTGTCTTAGTTTTGGTCTATTTTTCTTGCAATAAAATAAAGTTAAGGTAAGTAAAGTTAAGTTTTCTTCATTTTGTTTAATTTTTGTTTTTTACCTTGAAATAAACATAAATATTCAGTAAAATTGACTAAAATCGCATATTAACATGCGGGATCCCGCAAATACCGGGATCCCGCGGGACTGAGAATTGCAATCCCGCATAATACCGGGATTGAGTTTCTCATGCGGGATTGCATTCCCTAATTTGTAGTAATGGTTGGAAATAAAAGCTACTTATTTTATTTTATTTGAAGACTGTTTTAATACAAAATCTAAAGTATTATGCCCGTCTTGCACTGTGAGCGGAACGGACACATTAATGGCTCCGTTTCATGTTCATCACTGGCCAAGTGCTAGTATGCAGTTGACGGCTGTAAGTCACACCAGCGGTGTAAGTTAAATGGAGCCGTTAATGAGTCCGTTCCGCTCAGAGTGGAAGGTGGGCATTAGCGATCATGGAATCTACTCCTATCAGATATGATTGTAAACAGTGTATGAGTTACAATACATTTTTTTACCTTTGAACCTGTATATACTGAAATTTGTGTTGGTATCAATGTATAATGCTTCAGCACTTAACCCTCCAAGGACTTTAGGTATTTGCACAGAAGCACAGAATTGTAAACTATAACAAAACAAAAAGAACATAAGAAAGAGTTTAGGAAGAACTATGCTAGCTCATTCAAATATTAAACATAGGAATTCAACTAATTAGTATTCTTCAGGATAGTCGGGGAACAAATTCCAGTCTTCATCTATAGTTACAATCGAATCCATTTCTATTAAAAAAATTAAATGATTGATTTGTAGGTAAAGATACTAAAATTATTAAATTAGTATTGGGGACTGTAAATTCAATGGAAATGGGAACCGAATACGACTAACCATAATTGTGTTTTTCCCGATCCAGGCAGACCTATTAATTCTGTAATAGAACCTAACTGCAGTCCGTCATTTCCAAGTGCATTATCTAAGCTTAAACTGAATGAGGGTATTGAAGGTAAACAAGTCTCTCTCTGAAATATAAAACAAACGATTAGAAGTTATGTTATGTGACTGACAAACTGAAGTATCCCGTGTAACTTCTATCACTGTATGGTACAGAATTACCTGCCATAATTCTGTTGCATTATATATTTTGCATGCTGACATAGTATGGTATTTGACTATAACAGGGAAATAAAAATTAAATCCACACTTTTTCAGTCTCAAACTAACAAAGACAGGATGAGGTTTTCAAAATTCGTGCTACTGAATCGAACTGACACTGACAGTGACACTAGTGACAGATTCCACAGACAGTCAATGACAACTATGTGCTAAGTTTTTTTTACAATGTTGCCACAATACAGTACAGCGGTAGTGACGTGCTAAAATCGATTATAGCCGATAAAAGTCGGAAGCAGCCATCTATTGCAGAATAGCGGTATTATGTTAGAAGCAATGTGGCAATAATAATAAATCTATTTGCCCCTAGATGGCAGTAGTAACTAAATCGCGTACAAAATATTATAATTTGTCGTGGAATTTTTATTAAATTAGATTTAAGATTTCTCAGGTTCGAAAAATTAATTCTGCTTAAGTTGGACACGCAAATGAAAATATTTTTATGGAAACTCGTAATAAAATTATGCGGGCACGAAACGAAAATTCAATGTAACTATTGTCAATGTCAGATTGTCATTGTTGATCTTGACGTTGTCGTATATAATATTTGTAAATATAAATGTTTCAGTGTGTTTTTAATAGTTTTATTAATTACTTTCAAGTCCCAGCGTAACTAAACAGACACCATGAACCAAATGAACTTGCACGTTCCTTTAAATCCAGTCGGAGCAGCGCCTAATGTCGGTGTTGGCGTGGGAATGCCAATGCCAGTAGCTGGTGCAATCATGCAGCAACCTTCTCCTCAACATCCTCAACAAATGCAGCCCGCTATGGCACAACCGCCTCAGCAAGATAAAATGGACAATATTTCTAAAGTAAAGACGTTAATGGGTTCTCTACGTGAGTCTATACCTGTAAGTAAAGGCAAATTACTCAATAAAATGTGTGTGTATTTATGTGCCTTGTATATATATGTAATCAATTTTTCCATGAATCTTTTCAACTATTGAAGTAATAAGTGTAATTGTATACTATTCATCATTTCTCACTATTGTGGCCACATTGTGATGTTGCAGGCTCATATTTTATTAGTATTCTGGCTATCTGGTCTACCACCCTTATGCCCTTTTTATTGATCACAAACTCCAGTGTATCCTCAACGCCTGTTGTTGATCTGATGTGCTTTAAAATGTCGTGGTCACATGACGTGAAATTATTGAATCTTGTTGTCACCATCGTAGTGGCGTTATTGCAAAATAAAGGTGTCTGATAGACGTAACGTCAGTCGCAGAGGGATATATTACAATTTCTAACACTTTCCAAGTTTCAAAATTTTGAGAACTAACATATATGCTTCCAATGCATTCATTATATTGATTAGTATAGTATTTAATTTTATCAAAAATCTATTAAAGTTTGCTCTTTTGTACTTACTCATATATTACATAATTGGCAAGATACATATATGCATTAACTTGTAACTGGTTTGAATCAGATACTAATCTCAAGTAATTCAATTAGCATAATATATGCAACAGACGCAACATCCTCTGAATGCCACTGATAAGAGGTACTCCATTATGACCAATAATTTACATTATTATTTTTTATTTGTTTTCAGATGACTCTGAAATCAGCAGCTCAAATTTTACATCAAAATCACAATATTGATTCAAATTCACAGTAAGTTATGAATATATCACTATCTTATTTATATTCTACAGGATGTGTACCTATAAGGTTAGATTAGCAGTGTTACATTGATAAAACTACAGCACTTTAGTATATAGCTGTAGTATATCTAGCTAAAGTAGAAAGAATAATAATATACAATCAATACCTACATGTAAAGGTTACTTTTATTACACCTTGTTTACTTTACTCAATATTTTATATTATTTTTATAAGTAGTAAGGAGAAAACAGGTACCTATAGTAAATATTAAGTGAAGTAATCAACTAAGTAACAACAACAAAAACTGCTCAATTTAAAAATACATTACATATTTTTTCAGGAAGGGCATAGATGCTCCTGTGCCACGATTTGATAAAAATTTGGAAGAATTCTTTAGCCTTTGTGATCAAATGGAATTGCATTTGGTAAGTCAACAATTTTATATTTAACAAATACTAAAGAAAGAAAAGATCTGAAATTAAAATAATGTTGCATGATTTTTTCTGCGTTGTCCTATGTTCCAAACATGTTCTCATGCAATGAATACATATAATGTCGGAATCATCGAAATTGATCTCTGGCCCCAATGTCTGTGTTGAAATCAGGTGAAACAGTGCAAACATATTAAATATTAATGACACAAGATAAGGTCCTGCCTGTATTCATAAGTTCTATGGGAAATTGGGAATACATTCAACAAAAGTATTTGATGCCTTCATTGTGGTAAATTTAATCAATATTCAATAATTAGCTTGGTATGTGCCTATTAATTAATGAGTACATACAGCACTATTTTGCACCTTATATGTACATCATACAGTGTATTTCTAATAATACAAATATGTACAGTTTGTTCACTATTATGAAGTGAGATGTTATGTTACAGATTAATTTGCTTACTACTATGTAAGAAGATAGAGTGAATGACTACTTGCTACAATATTGCAAAATATTATTCAATCATACAAAATACACAATAACAACCAACATTACCTTTCTTTTTTGTCTCTATGGAAAACATGTAGGTATATACAATTTCAATTCCTCTTAAACAAGACGTGGGTTCCAGCAGAATATCAGTCCAGTCATATCATCCAATAATTAACTTATTGACCCGGCAGATTTTGCTATATATGCACCCTTATCTCTGATGTCTTTACGTGACACCTTATCAGTTGTAAACATTTGAATGTTTTCTAATGGCAATCATCATGTGATATTATCGGTTCCTCAGGACATCTAGAAAGGGCAGGACCTTGACCGTTAGGACGTCAAACGGTGTCATACCAATTACCAATGTTGCTACGTGTTGCAGTGGACTAACTAGAAAAAAAAAATATAGAGATTAATTAGAGTTAGGCATTTTCAAGTAGCTACTACAGCAAATAGTATCTTCTCAGTTTGCCTAAAATAATAAATCCGTGGATTGCGATTGGTGCGACCGGACCTGTCTTTATTGTTCGATAAAGTCGTCTGCGGAAACATACGTCAAACACGAGACAGAATTAATTAACGAAAAGAGAAAGCCGTTCGAGTAGTACCTACTTTTAGATAAATCGTGTGCATAAGTGATGGATTGCATGGCGATAACTATTTAATTAAGTCGTATGTTTGTTTCAATGTTTTCAATAAGTACGTATTTAGTGTACCTACCCTGTTGAGGAAACAAAATATTGAAATGCTTATTGTAGAGGGGCATTTTCGCGAGAACAGTCACGGTTACAAAGTGGAGTCGAATGGAATTTTTGTTCCTAACCTACTTAAATGTTAATTTAATTGATTACTTAAACTCATATATTTGCAGGATATCACAAAATATATGATAATACAACAATATATTAATCAAAAAAGGATAATTATTGCCGACTACTTTGCATATCAAGAATCCACTTTGTTACTTTTTCTAAATGAAATCATTGATAATACAATCCTTGTATTGTATTTGTCTTTATGTATTCAATTTATTAACAGTTATATGGTATACATGCGACAGAAGAATATTTCCATGTAATATATCTTATATTTATTTCAAACGGAAACATCTCCACTTTGTTACTTGGTAGTCCTTTCTGTTAGGATTTTTTGGCATTATTCGTCTTAGGTCATATGATGCATAGTTATTTTAAATTTTCTTTATTTAAATAAAAGGCCAAGAAATACGAATCAGTCTTATTATTCGTCATTACTTATACTAAGAAATAAAGAAAAAATATTTTTTCACGAAACGAAATAGGACAGTTATAAAACTGAACGCATCAATTACAAAGTGGAATAGTAAAGGAAAATTCACAACGCGAAAACAAATCAACTATATATAGGTACTCCAGAAAGCCTCGGTATCAGATAGTTAGTTAATATAGCTTTAGTGTGCACATAAAATGATGTAAAAGACACGGGAGGTAAAAAAGAAAGCCGTCCCTCGCCTGCGGCTCGGGTTGCAAAAGTCAGCGATATCGGCCTTTCTTTATTTTACCACCCTTATTGCTCTAAGTACTATTATGTGTTTAATTACTGCCATTAAAATATTTATCACATATGTAGTGTATACTGTGTACTTTTCCGGTACAATCTCGACATACGAAATTTTTACAGCTAATACACTGAACCATGTCATTTTTGTAAGACAGTTGGCGGAGATTACACAACCAGCAAACAAAATGCCGTGTCAACCACTGTTTTTAACGACGGGGAAGAGTTTCGGCTTTCTTTATGTGTGGGTAAAAGGATTTTCACTCTCTTCTGTTTCGGCGCCATAAGATTGAGCTGTCCGTCTAATTTCCTTTTAACAACTTGACCATTTGAAGTTCTCGATGCCGGTGAAAATATGTGTCGCTTTGATGAAAGTGTAACAGCATTCATGGAATCATCTCCATGTGGCTCATTCATCTCATTATCTTCGATCCAGACTGAAATCAATGAGTAAAACTTTTAATAAGAATTATATACGACTAAATAATGTGTATTATTGAAAAATATACTTCGGTACAAAAAAATAGGAACAAACCACTTAACATGAGCATAAATATGAAATAATATAATATTCTCAAAATATTCCTAAGTTAAAAAAAAAGTATTATCCACAACGAGACTTTGCTGTGAAGGAAGGAAGTGAAAATTAAGCCTTACAGAATCAATTGTTAATTGCGACACACTCTTAAAATCGTGCTATTAATATAATATTAATTTTCGCCAGCCTTAAAAATCACCTGGTGCAGTCGCCTTTATACTTCCACTTTGTAACTATGGAGTTCCACATATATGTAACCCAACAAAGTGGAAGTAACGCGTCCATGGTTCACGATCTAAACTTTGAATTACCGACTGTTAATGAAAGTATTTCTTTATGCTGAATAATACAATCGATAAACAACCTATTAATATATTGAAAATCAGTTGAAGTACAAAAATAAAACCAACTTACCTGCTTAAGTCGCCGGTTACAAAGTAGACACTTGTTTTTGCACGGTTACTCCTACGAGTTTGATTCTCAACTGGCAACATTTTAAAATGGCTGACTATGTGAAGTTTTAATGACGTCTAATCCTAGTGCTGCCATATGTAAAGTTTAATTTCTACTTTGGAAGATTTTTGTTTACTTTTTGAAAAATAATGGTTACAAAGTGGATTTCCACTACCACTTTAAATCATGGGACAAAATTAAATTCATTGTTTTAATATATACCGGTAGTATTCTTTATTGCAGTACGTTTTTAATGTATACTGCTTTATGAACTTAGACCAATATCATGCCATAAAATGGGATCTGATATTAAACCAAGCACAAAAAATGTATTTTAAATGTCGTTGATCGAGTTAGGACATGCCAAAAAGTAGGGGTAGCCGCGTAGAAAAAAAATATTTTATACATAAATTAATATTAAACAATACATTCAATCGGATCTTTTCAAATAGTAAGTGAAAATTGGAACCAAACTGTATATTTACATTTTCCAAATTATGCCCACTTTATTTTTATTTACTTCGTAAATGTATGGGACATGCTATATTTTGAGTGTATCTCTTCTCGCGAAAATGCCCAGAGTGCATCTTCATTCGTCAATTAAATTATTCCATTCTTGTTAAATGTCATGTTTTTCCTGTACCTAACTATAATACTATAATATCTACTTTTAAATTTTGACTACCTACGTAGAAGTTGGTATCTCAATGTGTGCAAGCAGGCACTTACGAAGTAAGTTGTCTATCTATACAAACTTCATTATTCCACATTGACAATAGAAAAATAAAGTATACAGTTCTCCACACATATGAATTCTTCTAGCGCACCCTGTATATAATATATGTAGTTACAAGAAGTTAGAATCTGATCTTTATTCTTATTCTAGTTTTTTGTATAGTCACCGTTAGGCACGTTCTCTGAAAATACTGCTCTCATCTGATAAAATTTGTTTCCTTCAGACGAAAACCAATGTTTTACGCGAGGCCCAGAGAATTTTCGCTTGCCGCGTTGTGTGTAGTGTAGCAGATGTATGAGCTGCTCATAGGCTTGATCTCGTGAGTGATCACGAGAAGCCGCCCTAGCAAAAGCGGCATACAAGTATCGTAGCCAACGCAGTTAACTTATATAGGTAACAAATCATGTATTGCATGCGCATTGTAATTAAATATAGATCACGTGTGGTCAGTTGACTGTGTCGACGTTTGTAATTTTACTAAGGCCCATATATATACGTATTGTGGCTAATAATGGAACCTTTGTGCCTTGTCAGCGTACGGCGATCACGTGCATCGAGCAACAGCAATCCGCGGCGCACTATCTGCCGTCGCCCGTGCATCCCGTGCGGCTTGACTCGGGCCCGAGCGCGGTGAGTAAAACCATTTTAGTTATACAGGGTGTTTGGAATAACGATATAGGAATTTCTGGAGGTGGTAAAGGAGACTAATTGGAAGAGTTTGAACCCTAATTTACCTTAGTCCAATATGTGACAGTTTTTTTTAATAAAAAAAAAATTGAACTCACACTTGCCTACTACAAAAAACTTATTTTGTTTGGTGACGGCGTTCAACAATTGATCGACGATAACTTTTAAACTACATAATTGCTATTTTGTTGTACTTTTTTTTGTAATCAAAACCTAGAAAATCAAGCATGTTTTTACACGAATAGGAAGACTCATATCCCGACTACTTTTTTTTTCACAGGCCGATAAAGTTTAATTTACTGTTAGAAATCAGTAATGATGAACTAGAAGAATTATTTTAAAAAATGTTGTGTGTGGGAGTTCAATTTTTTTTTATTTATTACTCAACTAATTGTTATGTTAATTATAAAAAAAATCAATGCTAAATATATGCTAATGCATATTTTGTTTTAAATTTAACTTTTTAAGTACATTTTTGGTATTAAACTAAACATTTTGAAAAAGTGTTTTAAAAAAAAACTGTCACATATTGGACTAAGGTAAATAGGGTTCAAACTCTTCCAATTAGTCTCCTTTACCACCTCCAGAAATTCCTACATCGTTATCCCAAACACCCTGTATAGTGTGGCAACCAAACTTTGCAGTAGAAAACAAGGCCAGATTTAAATTTTCTATGGGCACCTAAAGGGCCCAAGCCGAGGATAGAGTATTGTGGAGTAACATGATGGACGACTAACGCTCGGCAGTGGACGGACTATGGCTGTTGATGATCGAACCCTTTTCGCGTTCGCGACTACATTGTGTTTGTTGAAGTTTTCTACTGACCAAACTCGTTTGACTGGCTATATCTGCTTTAGGAGCATTCCATGACAAATATCGTAAGCGACACAGTCTTTTCAATACTTTTTAAAAATTAAATTTGTAAGCAGAGTTACGGTATAATAATAACATATCAAGACTTTAAGATTGACAATGTTTCCTAGGAGCTAGAGTATTTCATTAGGGTAGCTACCAAAGCGACACGTAAGCGACAAAAAGTAGATGTTTCCATGGAATGCTCCTTTACCAGAGAGTTTCCGATATGAGCAAAAGTGACATTTGAAGCGTTGTGTCCGCGTCTGGTTACTCCAGTTGCATCTCGCATTTTTGTTTCAAATGTGAACCTTTTCTCCTACTATACAGGAGACGACGCTGAGCTACCCGCAGTACCTGAACACGGTGCGGCTGCAGATCTCGTACGCCAAGGACATCCATGACACCCTCGTCGCCGCCGCGCAAACGGAATGGCTCAAGAAAAACTAGCTCATACCCTAGCAAGTAAGATACCTGTAATTGTTACCCTAATAAACATTTTATACACTACTTCATTTAGTATTTTGCTACCAATAGAAATGAAATCCCCGAATCGTAAAAAAACTTTATTTCAGTGACAAATGGATAATGCTTAGTATATTCCTATCTGGGTACATTAATACGAAATCTACCACAAATTACAATTTACAAAAGCTTTTTTATACTATCCATCTAGTTCTACCGATTACAAATCAATTGCATGATAATTTAATATTTGATTTTTCAGACATTTTTGAGATCATTTTTGATAAGGCCATAAAAGATATGAATAAAATTGGCCTCCAAATATATAAATCACATTCATAAAAACAACACTTTTTCATGCCAAATGTTCTAGAATAAACATAAAACACTACACAACTTCTAAGTCAAACAGAAACGATCAAACCTAGGTTTATTTCTTAGAAGTAAACAGATAGTTAAATCGTTTCGAAGATTAGTCGTAAATGTCACATTTATCTCCACAAAAGCCATGCCGAGGCTCGCAAGGACCAGCCCGGGCGCTCTTCGGACATCGCAGTTTAATTTGAACACTTTTTAATCTTAATTAATTAAAAAAATATCACAATAGGAACGAATATTAAAATACTATCAGTCTTTTGTTCTTGAAGACGAAATTGCAGGAACATCAGTTTCACTAATCCAGCAACTTGAAGTACCTGTAACAAACAATATGGCGTTAGTTCAGTCAGTTATTTTGTAACGATCACCATATTATATGCAGGTCGTTTCTACCGAAGACCTTTTGTCCCTTTAGTAGCAATTGAGTAGTTATGTTGTAGGGCACTTTTCAAAAAGGGCAAAAGTCAAATCGCTATCAGTTTTATATTTACTTGAATATAGCCTACTTTTAGTTTATTTTTACTAAATTACTTTTGATGAACTTACAAATGTATATCAACTAACACTAAACACATCGCCGCCCCAATATTACAAGGTTCTATGTTACACTTTCATGAACTAGAAATTTGAACATTGTCGTATTGATATTTAGTCCAAATTCAATTACCTCGAAAATGTAACATAGAACCGTGTAATATTGGGGTAGCGACATATGTAAAATGGAAAAGGATTTAAACCTAAATGTGTCAGTAAGAACTTACATCAGGCACAATGCATCTATGTAAAATTTATAAATAATTTATCTAACAAACTGGATAAAATTGTCTCTTGTGCTACCGGACAAAATAGTGTCAGTACTAAAAGTAGATTGGCCCAAGGAACTAATACTTAAGTACACGCTTTAAAATAAGTTGAATTTTAAATAACAGTGTGCAGAATCTGTATCTATTCGGAGGCCCATTAAGGCGCGCCCAGCGACAGCCGCGGGGGGCGACACTCAAAGGGACATAAATCCTGCTTATCACTAAAGAGAATATGTTTGCGTTTCTGTGACCCTAGATAAACTTATTATTATGACATAAATAACGCGGGCGGTCCGCCCGCTGTGGAATAATACGGGCTCATTCATATGATGGATGTACGGACAAACAACTGCTTATATTCTTACTAGAAATATCTTGATGCCACCGGCACTGGCGAATTAAGATTCATACTAGACATGCTTCATCAACGTTCGACTCAGATATCAATTTGGAGGCACTGACCGATTGGCATACAATATAGTAGAATTTATGTAGGTATTATTGAAAATAGGCTATCCGCTTACAAGTAATCTAATTGGCAAAATTGGTGATCTTTTTAAAACATGTCTTAGACATAAAAGTGATGTTATCTGTGCAAAGGGACCACATTGCCGATGGCGCAGGGGTTATGTTCGTAGGTTCGTAAGCGGCATCTACACTGTGTCCCTTAGACCAGGTAACGTCACAAATATACTTACTAAGTGTGTACACAATTATCCCGTAATACTTTATAGTTTTTTTGTTATCAATTATTCTTATAATTAGTTTTCTCGGCACCACACGGAGTGTTTGTTGTCCTTTTAAGTACAAAAGCCTACGACCCTGATAACCCACTATCACAGAGTCCTACAAAATTACAAAAACAAATGCCCATCGGCCACCTATTATAAGTATTATGTGCTTATTAACGGCTATTATTGCAAAATTGATTACCAATACTTTATTGATATGCAGGATTCCTCTTGACATTCAATAGTAAGTAGTAAAATTATATTATGTCCATTAAATTAATTTATGTAATGTTTTACGTTTTTATCTATTATAGGTATGTACCTACTAGTAGTATTTTACGATATATTGTATGATTTAATAGACCACTCAAATAATAACTAATAAAACTAAGGTACCTGAGTATTTAGTGATGATTCGTCAGTGGTCATTGACCCCTTGGGTCTTGTTATTGTAGTATGCTAATATAAGTATGCCGTATTTGTGTATATTTTATATGAACGTCATAGTCATTATCGTGTAACCAACATTGTAGTACTTATAAGACCACTGCACATCAACTCTCGTTCAATATCATAGTCACTTTTATCATTATTTTATTAATGAATTGTGATACATTATAATGAATCAAAGCATGTTTTCTTCCAACAGTTGCAATAACAAAACCATAAATACATCAGGGATCGTTATGTATTGATAAAAATATAGGCTTTGTCAAGTATAATTACACGTTAATTATTTTTTCTTACTGTGGAACCATTAACAATGACATATCTAATTGATTTAATAATGATATGTGTGTATTATAACAATAACTGACTATGAAAAGATAAAACACTAGAACTACTTTCATTTTAAATTACTGTTGCATCAATCTTTATAGAAAACGGCATTATAAACGAGCCATACCTGTATACACTTGGCCATCAATCAGATATATTCTATATTCTTATATATCAAATCAATTGATATTACACTATTATCTGCGTCTATTATTGTGAAAATAATGTAAGTATTTAAGTAAGTAAATGAAGAATGATTTGGTGTTCTATGACATATCGTTTTAAATTTTTTGGCCGGGATTACACCTTATATAGGTAATCTCAGCAGTCACCCCTTATTCGGTACCTATAATCTCCTATTTTAGTAATTAGTGCTAATATGTCGTAGTAATTAATCTGTTTATCGTTTAACGCGTATGTTTACCTAGGACGGTAACTAAGTGCCACTCTGGTTTGAAAGGTCAAAGCGGTTGTTCGTACACGGATATGACGGTGCCGTTCTTCAAGAATCTGGTAAACAAATACCATAAATCCGATAACTATTTAACTAGTAATTTAGTCCTGAATTGTACCACACATTTTTTTCCACGGATAGGTTAAAACTAGTAAGTCTGAACCCTATCAGAAACACCACGCTTTGAATAAAAATATGCTTCACGAACCACGCGCCATTGTATTCATTCAAACAAAATTGAACTTTGCGGAGGTCCGCGTAAATGGGTGTTTCTATCATTTCGTGCAAATCATATGTTTGCTGAAATAAAAAATAAACTAACTCCTAAATTTATTTCAAATATTTTTTATATGTTGCGTGATGTTCATAGGTATACTGAGCATCTAAAATTAATTCTATTATTGCAACATAAAATATATAAATAAAATATAAACATGCTAAAAACTCATTACCATCATCGGTCAGAACCTAGATTTACAGATTTGAGAGCGAATTACATAACTATTACATGTACTACTTTGATTCAACTTCTTAATTTAGATGAAGTATTTATAAGGGAATGAAAGTTTAGTGGTTTAACAGTTCTAACACTGAATATTTATATTCACTGCAGCAAAATCTTTTTGTAAAGAAAAAAAAATCATTACCATAAATATAGTTTGCAACAACGGAATTGGCCAGTAGGCACTGCAAATGTTATTCTATACGAAGTTACCTCTGTCCGCAATCCCCACCTCAGTCGGCTAGTAACTAGTGAACAAGACAGACGTGTGCCATTTTTTTATGAAAAAATATATCGCGGCGGAGTTTTGGATTTGGTACAGTTTTTTTTCATTACCATTTGCACTGTTTTGATATTATTTTTTAAGTGTTTTATTGAACTGTGAATACTTAAATAATGAAAATTCTAATCGAATGCTTAGTGAATGAATAGACCTGGAATTGCATTTATTTTTAAAGAGTTAATCTACAAAAGGTAAGGAAAAGTCATTACCATTCTTGTCATTACCGTCATTTATTGTTAACATACTAAGGAGAATGGTAATTAACTAAAAATTTTGGTAATGAATTGCAGTATTAAATTTTTGCCACCATTTTATGTTAATTACCATTCTCGTTTTTTATCATGCACCTGACAGTTGAAAGTAATAAGTAATATTCAAAACTACATTTTCAGTAGGTATATTCCAAATATAACAAGTTATTCATTAAAATATCTCAAAATTAAAACTTAAACTTACGACTACGTTATTTCTTTTTTTGACCCATCATTACCAACATCGCATTTTCATTCCCATATTCTATACGTCATTACCATTTCTTTTGGAAAAGTCTTTTGTTAATAAATCGGTAAATTTTGCGTACAATTGAAAATGTATTATAGATTAATGTTTCTTTTTCGTAGGTCTTACCATTGCCACAACAAAAAAATAAAAATAAAAAAATCTCCCAAATTCCCCCGATTTGCACGAAATGATAGAAACACCCAAGTACTTGTTACAGTCAAGTGCAAAAATAAGTATTGAAAGAATCCGCTCATAAATATGTTACGACGTTCTTATTACACAGAATTAGAGTGCACTGGGACATATTTTTGAACGTTTTTGTATACCTACACCTTATTTTGTCTTTGACTGTACATTAGTGAATCTGTTGGCTATAGTCTTATGCGTCCATGGTAATTTCTGGTCGTGAATAGCTGCCAAAGGCTTATGCCTGTCTTCCACCGCGAGCGGAGTGGACTCATTAAAGGCTCCGATCCACGTTCATCACTGGTGAAGTTTTAGCATGCAGTTTTCGGTTACCAGATGCGATGAAAGTTGATCTGAGCCAATAATGAGTCCGCTCCGCTCTCGGTGTAATGCCGGCTTTAAGAGGCTGAAGAGAAC
Organism: Thaumatotibia leucotreta; assembly: GCA_025490895.1. Taxonomy (NCBI): domain Eukaryota; kingdom Metazoa; phylum Arthropoda; class Insecta; order Lepidoptera; family Tortricidae; genus Thaumatotibia; species Thaumatotibia leucotreta. The sequence continues at coordinate 38,919 of JALPQI010000704.1, read as the reverse complement.
TTACGTGGCTCATCCGAAGACTTGCTGTGCGGCGTACGTGACGTGGAGGAAGCCGTCCTCGCCTCGGAACTGCTCATAGGCCTGCGCCATCGTCATACTGTGGCTCGCCAGGACACGCTCGTTCACCAGCAAGTATAGGGCCTGCAAACGACGGAGTGTTAGAACACCGGACTAGAGTTAGACTAATGGCCTGGCCACGACATTGGTTTAAGGTGGCGAGCGAATCCATAAGTTGGAGTGAGAGGCCGATATCTGAACTCCCGCACGTATGGTCTTCCGCCCCGCTGGTCGCCTTAGACCAATGTCGTGGCCAAACCATAATAAAGACTGTGAATTGAGGATAAATTTAATAATACGTTCAATACGTGACATTGGCACTGCTCATTTTCGGCGCTACTGTTCATACACATATACGAATACCTGGTATACCAGATAGACTATAGTCTATAATAGGAACAATAAAGTTAAATGGAAGAGCATCTCTTCAAACCCTACTGAAATAATTGCTAACTTGAATACCCTACTGAAATAATCAACCGTTATTTTTAAGCCCTATTGCAGGTCTCACCCTGAAGATATTCCGCAATTACCTACTTAGATGTAATTTCGAAATAAGCCTCTACAAAAAATAATGTTAGTAAATGAAACCCGTCACGGAAATTGCTACATTATAAGAAACTTAAATATTAGGTACTAGTATTCGATAACCTAATATACCGATTTGAGCGACTCTCATTTCACTATACTCAACCTCGGCTTTGCGGCAATCAATTCATTGAAATGTCGTCTTTGTATCACTCCGAATACGGGTGTTTTTTTTTCATCAAATGAGTTGCAGATACGAGGCTTAATAAGTATACTTAGCGGTTATTTGTTTTTGCGTTACTCACTTGTGTATCCCGTAGTTTCATCTTCGTCCTAATTATAAAGAGGAACTGGGACATCGTAATCTCCTGAGGCACTAGAAACTTTTTCCTTCCCAACGCCGGGACTTCTCTGTCTTGCCCGAACCGGTCGAGGTACAACTACAATGAAACATCTATTCTCATTCAATTACATACAAATTACCATACCTAACTATTATTTTGATCTGTTTCCTGTCTTTATTGCTACTAAAATGTATCAAAAGTTAGTGTACACTTATTTATTATTTGTGTTTCTCGTTGATAAAGCCTTAAGTCTCCGCCTTTGTAATTGGATTATGCAATAAAGTTTTAATAAATAAAATTACTTCAACAACTCATAACCAAAAATGAAATCAGTTCCATATTATTTTAGAAACAAATACAGTTTTAATAAATAAAATTACTCCCATTGCCAGAAATTAAAAGCTGTTCCATACTGTTTACGAAACATAATAATTCTATAATTGAATACTATTCCAACATAAGTAAGTGTACCTATAAGCCAGAACTTACCGGTATTTTGTTTGGGAATCTGTGCCTTATCGCGTTTACTTCTTGATTTCCTGTTAAATCTGTAACAAGTTCAATCATTTTACCATTAATATAGGTACTTGCCCTATCTGGTACCTATTCCCGTTACGTCGACACAAACAACAATGTATTTATTGACTATCACTCAGCTAATAGAACTTCAGTGGCTTTGACTATCAAACTAAAACATAGGTAGTATTATCTGCTTGCACTGCGGGGATTATTCGCGTATAAATAAGCTTTTAAACGAACATTGTCAGTTAAAAAACCAGACGTTAGGGAGTGTTGTGTGTCGCCTGTCACTGTCAGACGAGTGACAACAGTGTACATGGCATTCAAGTTAATAAACAACTAGTGCGGGTAGTTGGAAAAATCAACAGTTAAGACTTGCCAGTTTTTCTCCATTAGACCACGAATACAAATCATATCCGAAATGTCAAAGTTTTTTTAAAGCTTAGGTATATCTAATTTATTAAAGATGAACTCCACTTCCGTATTGTGTGAAAAGTCGTGAACGTTAAATTAGCATATGAATTTATCTAGACATTTGTGGCAAATAACAAAAACTTGTGCTATTATTACGTACGAGACGATTCATCATAAAACCTTACGGAAACTTTGCTATATATACATTTAAGATTTTCATCTGTATGATAAGTTAATATTTAAATATATGTATATCCAAAATTGTTGTATGTTTATTGGGAGAGGTTGACAATGGCAATAATGGCATTGATCAGACACATGCTAAACATAGATCGGTTGTTTACTATGGACAGTAGTACAGTGCCGGTACTCACCGTCCTTGTAGCCGAACACCTCCTGCGAGGCGTACGTGATGTACAGGAAGCCGTCCTCGTCGCTGTGACGCTCGTACGCCATGGTCAGGCTCATGCTCAGCATCGACCGGTGGTGACTGGACTGTAGTACAGTGGCGGTACTCACCGTCCTTGTAGCCGAACACCTCCTGCGAGGCGTACGTGATGTACAGGAAGCCGTCCTCGTCGCCGTGCTGCTCGTACGCCTGCGCCAGAGTCAGGCTCATGCTCAGCATCGACCGGTGGTTGACTGGACTGTAGTACAGTGACGGTACTCACCGTCCTTGTAGCCGAACACCTCCTGCGAGGCGTACGTGATGTACAGGAAGCCGTCCTCGTCGCTGTGCTGCTCGTACGCCATGGTCAGGCTCATGCTCAGCATCGACCGGTGGTTGACTGGACTGTAGTACAGTGACGGTACTCACCGTCCTTGTAGCCGAACACCTCCTGCGAGGCGTACGTGATGTACAGGAAGCCGTCCTCGTCGCCGTGCTGCTCGTACGCCTGCGCCATGGTCAGGCTCATGCTCAGCATCGACCGGTGGTTGACTGGACTGTAGTACAGGGACGGTACTCACCGTCCTTGTAGCCGAACACCTCCTGCGAGGCGTACGTGATGTACAGGAAGCCGTCCTCGTCGCTATGCTACTCGTACGCCATGGTCAGGCTCATGCTCAGCATCGACCGGGGTTGACTGGACTGTAGTACAGTGGCGGTACTCACCGTCCTTGTAGCCGAACACCTCCTGCGAGGCGTACGTGATGTACAGGAAGCCGTCCTCGTCGCTATGCTACTCGTACGCCATGGTCAGGCTCATGCTCAGCATCGACCGGGGTTGACTGGACTGTAGTACAGTGGCGGTACTCACCGTCCTTGTAGCCGAACACCTCCTGCGAGGCGTACGTGATGTACAGGAAGCCGTCCTCGTCGCCGTGCTGCTCGTACGCCATGGTCAGGCTCATGCTCAGCATCGACCGGTGGTTGACTGGACTGTAGTACAGGGACGGTACTCACCGTCCTTGTAGCCGAACACCTCCTGCGAGGCGTACGTGATGTACAGGAAGCCGTCCTCGTCGCCGTGCTGCTCGTACGCCTGCGCCATGGTCAGGCTCATGCTCAGCATCGACCGGTTGTTGATTATTAAGTACAACGCCTGAAAAGGGTTGTAATTAATGTACGTGCCACTATTGTGATCTCAACAAGATAGAAAAACAGTTAGACGGTATTTTTATTGGTCTCCACAATCCCACATTGTGGCACCATTAGGTACTTTATAAGCATTTTGTCATAATAATCGTATATAATTCGGGCTATAGGTACGATACGTGATTGTAAAGAATTACGTAGGTACTTAGGTATGTAGAGGTTGTAGATAACAACCATCTATATTTTATATAGTCTCTGTGAAACCCCAAATTTCACAGTTTTAATGATAGTAGAATAGATAAATTGTAACGTCATTAGTTATCAAAGTCGAGCCCCTTTATCCGTCAGCAGAACTTCTGACGCATAATATATGTATATAGTTCATTTACCGTAAAACGGTCCTACTTTGCTCCAAAATTGGCTCCACTTTTACGAATCGCATCTGATCTTTTATAAATATGGAGTTCTGGTACTTTCAATGGTTTTATGGGAAATATGTACTGTTTACCTACACTTTGCGGTGAAATTTGTCCCAGGTTAGTTGATACATTAGATTTTTTTAAACTTTGTTTTTGGAGCAAAGTAATCTGTATGAAGCAGGAAACTTTGCTCCAAGGCAAGATTGCTTTGAATTCGGAGCTATTCCTGGCGTGGAGCATTAAATAGCGTGCTATATTCCTCAACACTCTGTAGGATGATAGTTGGGGTAGCAGAAAAACACAAATTTTGCTCAAATTAACAGTTTTTTTATTAAAATAATTCAAATATCTTGAAGCTCTATTAGCATCAGTCTTAAATTTGAATCATTCTTATAATTACCCATAAAGTTTCGTATAAATCAACGTTTATAAACATATCGCAAGCTATTACTTTAATTGCAACAATTAAATATAAAGAGATCTGGTAGGTAGTCAACCCATTTATAAAAAAAAAACATTCATTAAAATATACACTTTAACAATGATCTAACTCCGACAGTGGAAATCCGTACTGGCTCATTCTTTCAATGCAGTCGCAGAAATGTAATTCTTCTTCTTTAGTAAATATGGGTGGAGTGTCCTTCTTGGAATATTAAATTTTGCAGCTTTTTCGACTCTATAGCTCGCAGACATTCTTCTAACGCGTCATCAGTGTAGGCTTTACAATGCCGTGCGTCAAGTCTTCTGACGTACTTTCTGGGCATGATAAAAACAATAACAGAAAAATTATTACCTCAAATAATTCTTTAAAAGGTATGCATTGTTCCTGGAACAAAATATCCCCAAAACCATGTGCATAGTAAGACCGTCCGTGAAAACAAATAATAATTTAGAAACTATCGAAGCAATCACTTAAATACTAAGTTTCCAGATAGGCAATGATATGTTAGATGAAACAATAAAACTCTTACCAAATTTCATCCAGAGATGTTTGATATGGGAACAGATTTTTAGCATTAACAAAATCGGTCGCATCCACGCTTGTTGCAGTTTTGACAGCTACTGACAAGAGGTTTAAACTTTTGCCAGTTAATCATACCGAAGTTGCTAGGTGAAATCTCGTATTATCCGAAAAAAAACATTGAAATTTACCCAGATAACAAGTATTTTCGTCTGGAACGGAACATAACTTTTTTTTTGCTTGGAGCATTGTTACCACCCAAGGAGCAAAGTAGGACCGTTTTACGGTATCTTATTATATTTATATAGTTCATTATCTATGGTTAAATTTACATTGTACCTAATGATTTACTTATTCTCTGCCTTGTCAACAACTTGTTTATGTTTACCAATGATTTGACCTTCGAATATGGGACATGGCCAAATTTGCATTATGTAGATATTATAAAAAAGCCTTACTTACTTGATTAGGGTTTATTTTAATCCTGTTCCTAATTATAACTAAAAACTGCGACATTGTGATATCTTCTGGTACTAAAAATTTTGATTTGTCCAATGTAGGCAAACTTCTTTCCTTCTGATATCTTTCCACTATAATCTGTAAAAAGAACTCTCTTATCACATAGGTAGTAAAAAATTATTAAATTATACTATTTAGGCACGTCACCTTCAGTAGTGTCTTATACTTATACCACGAAGACCGCATACATATGCAAGGGTCTCTCTAACTAAGGCTGTGGGAGATAGTTTTGCAGGCTCCGTGGTATAATAAGAAACTATTCAGTCATTGTACCTACTGAAGTATCGATGGAAAGTTCACAAATCTTACCGGTATTTTTGTTGGAAATTTATTTTTAATCGCCATCACTTCTTCTTTTCTGGTGACTGTAACAATAAAAATATACATTACCTACTGCATCACTACCATTAATAAGATATCTAGTATATCTACCCTTTCTAATGGAATTTCCAAGTAAAATGACTTTACGTATATATTTATTTTCATATTTTTGCAATACCTATAGGTAGTCCCTATAAAATATATCTGAGCGGCCAGAGTGCTCACAAATATCTGAACTGGATGCTTAGCCAAGTTGCCAATCGTATCGTAGTTTTCCCTCTCTATCACTCTTGCATATTAGTGCGACAAAGACAGTTAGCTGCCTTTCGCTTACGATTGACGTTTAAGCGCTAGCGATTGGCAACTTGGCTAAGCACCCAGGACTCTATTGTCATGGTGTTAGAGTCCATGTTCAAATATTTTGAGCACCGTGATCGGTCCGATATATTTGATGTCGACTGTACGTATTGTCGTCATATAGCTATCGCAGATATCGTTATGATTATGACCTGTCTGTTGATAGCTTTGATATCTTACCTAGTTTCAGTGAGGTCTAGCTTTCTAATGGCCTTTGCTCATATCATTAATTGCTTTAATATATACATAATGAGATTATATGTATAAATAATAATGCCAAGAACCATGATTTGAATCCACTTCGATTATGTTTGTTATGACTGCTACTTTAGGTATCTGAGGGAATAATATCTTTTGATATCAATTATAATTTCCCGTCAAAATTGATGATTAACAAAACTTTTACATAGGTATATATCTGTCTGTCGCTGGCATTAGAGATATTATTTTTTAAGTGATGATATTAATAAATACCTATACGCATATGCGGGCACAGTATCGGTCACTATTTGTTACTATTTAATTCACTATTTAACTATTGAGGAACTCGCGATAACAAAATGCACAATATCGCTCACAGTCGTAAACAAAATGAGTTCAACGCACCAGTTGGATCGGTGCAAAACTGAATCTGAATTGTTTATTACTTGCTGCAGAAAACAATATTTGTAGGTATCACGATAATATTTGGCCTACATTTTATACGTCTAACACCTTTACATATTATAATAAATAATATCTACAGCGAATTTAAATCAACTTGTTTGTATTCTTTCATATTTTAATTTGATGTAAACAGAAATAATATAATATAATTACTCAGTTTACCGAGTAATTCATAGGTATACCATATATAAAAAGGTACCTATACGGTTGGTAACTATTCTACACTTTTTTAGTAAGTGATAATTAAAGATCCTCCCGATTTCTAATAAGTACACTCAACTCAAATAAAATCGAGTAGGGGTGGGTTAATCCCATAAAGAAATATTTAAATCGGCGACGGAGGAATCTCTATATATGTCGCCTACAATTAGGTAATTAATTAAGTAGGTACCTAATAGATTTTCCGAATACTCAGAATATCCATAAGCGTAATCCGACAGTTGTTTGTTACCCTCAATGACTAGACTTCACATTATATAGAAAATAGATGAGTTAGACCGAAACTGTAACCAGAAATAGGTAAATAAGTTTTTTTTTTGTAATTACTGCTTTATCGATAACGACATACATATAAGTAAGTTTTACTCGTTCATTTGGTTTCTTTTCAATGTTGCCAAAATAAGTGGAAGCTTTATAGTAGTGGCACCAAAGTTGGTCACTTTTAGCTGACAGGTACTAGTTATGGACATTGGACACTTCAAATGGTTTCCAGTTATTGTTAACATGCCCTTTACTGAGAAAAGACACATCCAAGTGGTGCAATCACAGGACAATTTAGCACACAGATCAATTGCAGGACTGGGAAAATCGCACTTAAAACAATTGCACTTACCGAACGGCTTTTTCGATTTGAAGCACTGTCTCACATTATGGTTCACATCATGTTTTATTAACGTAGTTACAAAGTTCAGTTCCATTTTGAAAATATCCTCGTGGTAAATTATACGTGATACTACTTGTTCCCGGCCGTGCACCCTCGCGCCAGTGTGAAGCTCGACTGCATTAAAGTAAACAACATCTGGGACTTTTATCATTTAGCATTAGGTCGAGGGTTGTCATAGCTAATCATATCACTATGTGCACACGTAAGTATCTATATCGGTTTTAATTTTACTTGTTGGTAAAATAGTAACCGAATGGAAATTGTGATTTGACCTATAGTATGAAAGTAACTTGACTAGTGTGGGTAAAGTGTGGATGATTTTGAGAACTTGTTATGATGCAGTACAAACGTGGGTAGTAGGTAACGGGGTGGGTGTTGATACTGTTGATTTATCTTGATTTAAGTAAAGTATACCTGCAACATCAAAAATCTCTTTTTTAACCCTTAACTTGGCAACGTAGGTATCTTTAAAGATACATGGTCTTTGACCCACTTTTTGTATTTTTTTTTAACACAGAATTTTTTGCTCTACACAGCGGCGAGGAGGCTAGAACGCACGATTTTTTAAAATTCTGCCAAGTTTAGGGTTAAAACGTAGGTGTAGGTATTTACTGACCATATGTATAAGTCTAGGATTTGTAGACGTTTATTTCGTCAAATTAGTATCTACTTAAGATGAATTGGGGCATCACATCATCAGCCTTGGTGATTCCACTGCTGGACAACGGCTTCACCTTAGCCTAACCGTCTGGAGTCTGGACGCATTAGGAAGTAAATGCCCATAATCGCCACGCTGAGCAAGCAGGTTAGCGTTTAACGATCGCCGTAGTGTGTCCACTATGATGATGCTGCTGCTCGTTATTAATCTTCGATAAATAAATAGTCAATTACACTTAAACCCCTTAGCCAACTCTTACGACACCCACGGGAAGAGTTGGGGTGGTGACAGATGTATTCTTACTGCCAACACCACACGACATAGTGGCGGCAATTAGGGGTATAGGTCCATAAAACTATTGCAACACACCTGAAAGATATTTCAAATATGGTTAGTTAAGTCGTACAGAAATTGCTATATTACCTGCCTGGGCAGTCGCTTCGCTCCCGACTTCAAAAATAGGCCACTTTCAGATATAAGATAAATCTAGATCAACTGTTTGCCCAAGAAAACATGTACACCCCATCATCGAAATCGTTAAGATTTGTTTCCCAAATTTATTGCTAAAAATGTACCTACCTATATGAATACATAAAGTAATACATACAGGGCCGGATTTAGAGGTTGAGAGGCTTCGGGGCAACAAAGGAGTGGAGGCCCCAATACACAATGGATACAATTTTCTTCAGTCATGTTTATCAATAAATATTTTTTTGTGGAAACAACTATATATTATTTTATTATTTATCATACATATAAATAAAAGGGCAAAAGGTTTTCACTCACACAAGGTAGAACAGCGAAAGAAAAAAATCTATAAGTGAAAACAGCGTAAAAAACGTTTTAATAGTGTTTACTAATTGGAATTTAATTTTTTTTTTCGAAATTCTATTGTGGGCGCCCCTTTTTCGTGGAGACCCCGGGGCTGTAGCCCCGGTTGCCCCGCCCTAAATCCGGCCCTGTATACATACAAGAATAACAACGTCTTACCTAACATATGAGTGGATTTTTTTTTGCTCTTGAATCTAAATACCTACCTAGTTTCTCTGCCGTGTGTGCCCGGTTATAGTGACGAATATCTATTGTATACAATGGATTTACGCTTTTGTTGCTAATGTAATATCATAAGTACATAGTAAAATTATCATTGCTTAGGTACCTTCATTATCACGTTAATTACTTACTATCTCCTGTAGAGCCGTGAGCAAAACTCGGCTTGTTTGCTTTTATTCAAAATACGATAGCCGTGCTAGGTAGTTCCGATTACCATATTTTATTTGTTTACTACCTACACTGTTGTTGGCCATACATTAGCCTAGTAGTTCGGGAACTCATTAGGGACCTAGCTACGAGCAGAAAATCACGTAGGCAACCTGATCCTATTACCTAATTATACCTAGTCTCATTCCTGCCCCGGAAATTTTGAAGGAAATTATTTTATATAGGTACGGGTCGTTTCAATAATATTGTACCTAATTAAGGACAAAGATAACAAAATCACGATCGTTTCCATCGAGATACGAAAGTTATTTTTTTAAGGAACACAAAAAAAACTAATTTCTACGAAAGTTTGTCATACAAATTAAGTATACGGTGGAAATACTAGTACCTACGCAACATATTTACAGAGAATATTTATTTGACTTTATTGCCTTGACTTTAAGGTCGTGTAAATATATTTTTGGCACCTATACTGTAATGTTATCTTTGACGTCGACTGTACTACATAAAGTATTGTTATGTGTTTTGGGAGAGGGGTTAGTAAGTTTTGTTATATAGTAGTTATTTCATAGGGTGACAATATCAAAATTTCTCAAAATTGCAAATTTTCTTACTCAACTCCATTGTACGAGTAAAGTGTCAGGTGCTATTACTGGCATTCCGAATAGATGGCACCTTACAAATTTGAATGTCACATATTGGGACATTGAAAATATTAACACTCAGTCCTAAAAAATGTCAGTCTGTCTTAAAATTATGCAAATAATTTAGATATAAGCTAATTATTTCAAAGTTGGGATAAAATCATGATTTTATCTTATCGATGGCAACTCGAGCCTTGCTCGAGCCATGATGACGAGTATTGGTACAGCGTCGGGTACTAGTAGGTACTTCCACCTTAACTTAATTTTTATTGTGGAAATTGTGAATCATCTAAACACACCTTCCAATCAAAATGTGTTTAATTTTCAATGTACGTCTTTGAATACTGCTAAATCTGTGTTATTTGATCGAAATCGACGAATAGATTGTCTAAGACCATGAAAACAATAAAATAGTGCTAGATTATGGATACTTCTTTGCACTGTTTTTTTACATTGTTCGCAACTTTTATGAAAATGAAGTACCTACTTATACAGGGCTGGGCATAAAATTAGTGGGAAGCAGAATAAACCATTATTAGTTCTATATCTTGGTTCCTGTGGCTGACTCATTTGCTCAAAGGTTAACTGGGGCCTATTTCTCGTACCTTATTAGACTAGTAATATTAGTCCATGGGCTAATATTTTTTACAAGTTTACAAATTTGCGTTTCTCGAAGCCACTCTAATAAAATATTAGTTATTAGTTACCAACTAATAAATATTAGCTAATATTATTAGACATAATTTGGTTTTGGTTTCTCGAATACAAAGAAAAATAACTACGCAGTACACTCATAAAGCTATTAATCGCCGAAGCTTGGTAAAAAATATTAGTCCAAGTTATTAGAATAAGAATAAGAATAAGAATAAGAATTGTTTATTGCCACAAATATATCTTAAAATCTATAATATTATAAAAAATAAACAAACTATGAATTTATACAAAACAATAAAAATAAAACAGTACAAATAAATTAGTTAGGACAAAATATTACTAAGGGCAAAGGGTACCAGTCTCAGCGTATGCCAGACCGGGGTGCCAGGCGCTGATTTTCAGACCGGTCCCATACTAATTGGCAGTCGGAGAAACAAAATTACTGTAGGTACATTTATGCTCGTTATTACTTTACAGATAAATCACCAGATTAGTAATAATGTATTACAATGTTACCATATTCAGAGCAGACTGTGTGTGTGTGTGTGTGAGTGTGTGTGTGTGTGTGTGTGTGTGTGTGTGTGTGTGTGTGTGTACGGTGTGAACATTTACATGACTCGATTTTAAGGGTGAGGGAGGGTTCCACACTGCTTGTCTAAAAAGTGAGCCTGTACTAAATGTTTGTATTTGAACAGTGACATAGGCTCACGAAGAGGTGGAGGCAAGTCGTTCCAAACTTTGGCTGCATCTAAAGAACGCTGATTTGTACTTAGGCATAGCAAGTTTCGTACAGTATCTTAGTTGCCTGTTGCGTGAGTCTTTTATCCATTTTAGCTTTTCGTACAGATAGTAGGGCCTCTGGAGGTCTAAAACCCTTTTAACTGAATAAGCTAGATGGCACTGCCTGCGGTTCTCCATGTTCAGAAGTTTCTTGTCGTTAAGAAATGGAGTGATGTGTGCTCTTTTAGGTACATCATAGCAGAAGCGAACACATGCATTTTGTACTCTTTGTATTGCTTTTTTCGTTATGGCTAACAGTCTTGGTCCGTACACGACGTCTGCGTAGTTGAAATGTGAGAGTACCAGCGACTCCACGAGTATCTCTCTCACTGCAACAGATAGATATTTCCGGATATTATATAATACCTTGAGCCCGTAGAAGGCATTACGGATTTTTAAAATAATGTGTGTAAGCGTTATAATAAATGTATATAGCAATATTCAGACCAGTGTCCTGGTAACACTACATTTTCCCGCCATCGCGTAGCGATTCCTCCTGGCAAGTTGTTTTTTTTTAAAAAGATAGAAAAAACAAGTGACGCACGATTTTTGCGAATGGCCCAGAGCTTGTGTAAAATTGTCGGATAAAATTAATAAAAATACCAGTTGGATTATTGATTGCTTCCAACTGTTTAAGGTATGAGATAGTTTAATGTATTTTACTGAAGTAATATGATAAAATGTATTAATAAATGGAGTTGAAAGTATCTTGGGTTTATTCCTTTCATATCAGAAATTGGGATGTACGAGTAAGATGTATTTATCTTATTCGACTTATCCTCGCCCGCAAATGATTGAAGTATTTTTTTTTTACTTTGTAATTTAGTATAAAAACTGAAAGGAATGACCAAGTGAAATATAATATGGAACTAGTTTTTTGCTCTGTGCGCGAGGCCCAAGGGCCTCGCGGGCCTCTCTTTTTGTCGACTGGATGAGTGGAGGACTCGAGATTCATTTTTTATTTTCTTTAATTTTTTTATTATTATTTTTGTATTAATTTTTACTTTTGTCGCAGTAATAGGGCTTGTGAGCTGGACTCCTGCAGCTCGGCCTTCGGCCTCGCGAGCTGTCACGCCTCGGAGGGACGCTTCGGGCCTTCGGCCCTACGCGGAGCTCGGCCTTCGGCCTTCGCGGGCCGTCGAAACGAATCGTCGGGCCTGCGGCCCTCCGATTCGTTTTCATGTTACACTTTTTCATTGAGTAGCATGGGGGTTCTGGACTCATGCAGCTCGGCCTTCGGCCTCGCGAGCTGGCGCGCCTGTGTTGGACGCTTCGGGCCTTCGGCCCTACGCGGAGCTCGGCCTTCGGCCTTCGCAGATTGTCGAAACGAATCGTCGGGCCTGCGGCCCTCCGATTCGTTTTCATGTTACACTTTTTCATTGAGTAGCATGGGGGTTCTGGACTCAAGCAGCTCGGCCTTCGGCCTCGCGAGCTGGCGCGCCTGTGTTGGACGCTTCGGGCCTTCGGCCCTACGCGGAGCTCGGCCTTCGGCCTTCGCAGATTGTCGAAACGAATCGTCGGGCCTCCGGCCCTCCGATTCGTTTTCATGTTACACTTTTTCATTGAGTAGCATGGATGCCTTGGACTCTGGCAGCTCGGCCTTCGGCCTCGCAAGCTGGCGCGTCTGTGTTGGACGCTTCGGGCCTTCGGCCCTACGCGGAGCTCGGCCTTCGGCCTTCGCGGCTACGAAGCTTCGCCTTCGGGCCTTCGGCCCTCAGGCTCAGCTTATATAGTTACTCAGATGTTATAATACGTAGAAAAGCTTTGTATTCTCGCAGCTCGGCCTCCGGCCTCGCAGGTTACCGCGCCTCTATGGGACGCTCCGGGCCTTCGGCCCTACGCGGAGCTCAGCCTGCGGCCTTCGCTGGGGTTCGAAGCGAACCGTCGGGCCTGCGGCCCTCCGGTTCGCTTATTAAGACAGTTAGGAAGGGCAGTTTCACCGCGTGGGCTCGCCCGTCGGGCCTTCGGCCCTCGGGCTCGCGCGGAGAGCACCTCAATCGTGACGCTCCGGGCCTTCGGCCCTACGCGGAGCTCGGCCTACGGCCTTCGCGGGCTTGACGCCTCGCCATCGGGCCTTCGGCCCTCAGGCTCGGCTTATTACGATACTGGGGTTGTTGAACGCTTGGTAGCTCGATTTGCTCGGAGCTCGGCCTTCGGCCTCGCTGTAAATTACTTGGGGGTGACGCGCTTGGGCACTCGGGTCGAAGCTCCGGGCCTTCGGCCCTCCGCGAGGTCGGCCTTCGGCCTCCCACCCTGAAGCTCGCCCTTCGGGCTCGCTTAACATAGATTTATATTGTTTCTGGTAATGTTCCGGCCCTCCTGCAGCGAGGCCTTCGGCCTCGCCCAAAATTACTGGGGTTGGGGACTCTCTTGGGCCCCGGGAGTGAAGCTCCGGGCCTTCGGCCCTCCGCGGGGTCGGCCTTCGGCCTCCCGGCCTGAAGCTCGCCCTTCGGGCTCGCTTAACTTACTTGGGATTTTGACTTTTTGTTCGGGGTCGCCGCCATCTTGAATTTTTTTCCAAATTTTTTTTCAGATTATTACTCCTGGGCCCAAATAATGCCCGCATGCCAAATTTCAGCGCGATCGGACCATTATTTCGAAAAATCCATACAAAATTTTTTTTGTGCAAAAAATCTGAAAAATTTTTTTTCAGAATCTGGAGAGCTCAAAAGTCACGCACAGCGATTTCCAGCTCGATCGGATGAAAAAAAATTTTTCGAAAAAAAAAAAAAAATTTTTTTGCAAAAATTTTTTGCCCACCTGACAGCTCTAGGGGTCCTCTATGACATTTGGTCGAGCACCCCCCACCTATCTCCCCCCGTTTAAGAGTTCCCATACAAACTTTGACGGCCCCTACGGCGGCCATCTTGGATCCGAGAATCACAAAAACACTTTTTCTTTAATCTAGGACCCTCAGAGATTCTACCACAAAAAAATCCGGCTCGAAGGACCATTTTGAAAATTTGGTGCAAAATTTTTTTTTTTTTTGAAAAAATTTTTGCGGCTTTAAAAACTGTCAGCAGTTCCCTATGACATTTGGTCGAGCACCCCCCACCTAGGTCTCACCGTTTAGCCAGGCCGTCGATCAAAAAAGTGGTCTTTTCCAGTAGACCAATCTCTATATTTTTTCGGATCTACGTTTTTGCTCCTCTATACAAATCACCAACTTTTTTTTAGCCAGTACTTACCGTTGCGAAATAAAGTGTATCGCTTAGAAATCAGTCGGGATGCAGCTATATATATTATTAACTAGTTTTTTGCTCTGTGCGCGAGGCCCAAGGGCCTCGCGGGCCTCTCTTTTTGTCGACTGGAGGACTGGGGTATTGGAGATTTATTATTTATTTTCTTTTATTTTTTTATTATAGTTTTTGTATTATTTTTTACTGTTATCGCAGTTGTTGTTCTTTTGAGCTGGACTCCTGCAGCTCGGCCTTCGGCCTCGCGAGCTGTCAGGCCTCTGAGGGACGCTTCGGGCCTTCGGCCCTACGCGGAGCTCGGCCTTCGGCCTTCGCAGATTGTCGAAACGAATCGTCGGGCCTGCGGCCCTCCGATTCGTTTTCATGTTACACTTTTTCATTGCGTAACATGTCAGCGCTGGACTCAAGCAGCTCGGCCTTCGGCCTCGCGAGCTGGCGCGCCTGTGTTGGACGCTTCGGGCCTTCGGCCCTACGCGGAGCTCGGCCTTCGGCCTTCGCAGGTTGTCGAAACGAATCGTCGGGCCTACGGCCCTCCGATTCGTTTTCATGTTACACTTTTTCATTGAGTAGCATGGACGCGTTGGACTCTGGCAGCTCGGCCTTCGGCCTCGCGAGCTGGCGCGCCTATGTTGGACGCTTCGGGCCTTCGGCCCTACGCGGAGCTCGGCCTTCGGCCTTCGCAGCTACGAAGCTTCGCCTTCGGGCCTTCGGCCCTCAGGCTCAGCTATATATAGTTACTCAGATTTTATTATACGTAGATTAGCTTTATTTTCTCGCAGACTACCGCGCCTCTATGGGACGCTCCGGGCCTTCGGCCCTACGCGGAGCTCGGCCTACGGCCTTCGCTGGGGTTCGAAGCGAACCGTCGGGCCTGCGGCCCTCCGGTTCGCTTATTAAGACAGTTAGGAAGGGCAGTCTCACCGCGTGGGCTCGCCCGTCGGGCCTTCGGCCCTCGGGCTCGCGCGGAGAGCACCTCGATCGTGACGCTCCGGGCCTTCGGCCCTACGCGGAGCTCGGCCTTCGGCCTCGCTTTAAATTACTTGGAGGTGACGCGCTTGGGCCCTCGGGGTGAAGCTCCGGGCCTTCGGCCCTCCGTGAGGTCGGCCTTCGGCCTCCCACCCTGAAGCTTGCCCTTCGGGCTCGCTTAACATAGATTTATATTGGTTCTGGTAATGTTCCGGCCCTCCTGCAGCGAGGCCTTCGGCCTCGCCCAAAATTACTGGGGTTCGGGACCCCCATGGGCCCCGGGAGTGAAGCTCCGGGCCTTCGGCCCTCCGCGGGGTCGGCCTTCGGCCTCCCGGCCTGAAGCTCGCCCTTCGGGCTCGCTTAACTTACTTGGGATTTTGACTTTTTGTTCGGGGTCGCCGCCATCTTGGATTTTTTTCCAAATTTTTTTTCAGATTATCACTCCTAGGCCCAAATAATGCCCGCATGCTAAATTTCAGCGCGATCGGACTATTATTTCGAAAAATCCATACAAAATTTTTTTTGTGCAAAAAATCTGAAAAAATTTTTTTCGGAATCTGGAGAGCCCAAAAGTCACGCACAGCGATTTCCAGCTCGATCGGATGAAAAAAAATTTTTCGAAAAAAAAAAAAAATTTTTTTTGCAAAAATTTTTTGCCCACCTGACAGCTCTCAGGGTCCTCTATGACATTTGGTCGAGCACCCCCCACCTATCTCCCCCCGTTTAAGAGTTCCCATACAAACTTTGACGGGCCCTACGGCGGCCATCTTGGATTCGGGAATCACAAAAAAACTTTTATTCTAATCTAGGACCCTCAGAGATTCTACCACAAAAAAATCCGGCTCGAAGGACCATTTTGAAAATTTGGTGCAAATTTTTTTTTTTTTTTCGGCAAAAATTTTTGCGGCTTCAAAAACTGTCAGCAGTTCCCTATGACATTTGGTCAAGCACCCCCCACCTAGGTCTCACCGTTTAGCCAGGCCGTCGAACATTTTTTGACCAAAACATGGTAGACGAAAATCCATATTTTTCTGGACCTACAATTTTGCTCCTCTATACAAATCACAAAAATTTTTTAGCATTTTTTTTACCGTTTAGAAATAAAACCTATATATGGGAAATCAGTCGGGATGCAGCTATAATAATATTAACTAGTTTTTTGCTCTGTGCGCGAGGCCCAAGGGCCTCGCGGGCCTCTCTTTTTGTCGACTGGAGGGGTGGAGGACTCGAGATTTATTTTTTATTTTCTTTTATTTTTTTATTATTGTTTTTGTATTAATTTTTACTTTTGTCGCAGTAATAGGGCTTGTGAGCTGGACTCCTGCAGCTCGGCCTTCGGCCTCGCGAGCTGTCACGCCTCTGAGGGACGCTTCGGGCCTTCGGCCCTACGCGGAGCTCGGCCTTCGGCCTTCGCGGACTGGCGAAACGAATCGTCGGGCCTGCGGCCCTCCGATTCGTTTTCATGTTACACTTTTTCATTGAGAAGCATGGATGCGTTGGACTCCTGCAGCTCGGCCTTCGGCCTCGCGAGCTGGCTGGCCTGTGTTGGACGCTTCGGGCCTTCGGCCCTACGCGGAGCTCGGCCTTCGGCCTTCGCAGGTTATCGAAACGAATCGTCGGGCCTACGGCCCTCCGATTCGTTTACATGTTACACTTTTTCATTGAGTAGCATGGATGCGTTGGACTCTGGCAGCTCGGCCTTCGGCCTCGCGAGCTGGCGCGCCTATGTTGGACGCTTCGGGCCTTCGGCCCTACGCGGAGCTCGGCCTGCGGCCTTCGCAGCTACGAAGCTTCGCCTTCGGGCCTTCGGCCCTCAGGCTCAGCTTATATAGTTGCTCAGATTTTATTATACGTAGAAAAACTTTATTTTCTCGCAGCTCGGCCTCCGGCCTCGCAGGCTACCGCGCCTCTATGGGACGCTCCGGGCCTTCGGCCCTACGCGGAGCTCGGCCTGCGGCCTTCGCTGGGGTTCGAAGCGAACCGTCGGGCCTGCGGCCCTCCGGTTCGCTTATTAAGACAGTTAGGAAGGGCAGTTTCACCGCGTGGGCTCGCCCGTCGGGCCTTCGGCCCTCGGGCTCGCGCGGAGAGCACCTCGATCGTGACGCTCCGGGCCTTCGGCCCTACGCGGAGCTCGGCCTTCGGCCTTCGCGGGCTTGACGCCTCGCCATCGGGCCTTCGGCCCTCAGGCTCGGCTTATTAAGATACTGGGGTTGTTGAACGCTTGGTAGCTCGATTTGCTCGAAGCTCGGCCTGCGGCCTCGCTTTAAATTACTTGGAGGTGAAACGCTTGGGCCCTCGAGGTGAAGCTCCGGGCCTCCGGCCCTCCGCGAGGTCGGCCTTCGGCCTCCCACCCTGAAGCTCGCCCTTCGGGCTCGCTTAACTTAGATTTGTATTGGTTCTGGTAATGTTCCGGCCCTCCTGCAGCGAGGCCTTCGGCCTCGCCCAAAATTACTGGGGTTGGGGACCCTCTTGGGCCCCGGGAGTGAAGCTCCGGGCCTTCGGCCCTCCGCGGGGTCGGCCTTCGGCCTCCCGGCCTGAAGCTCGCCCTTCGGGCTCGCTTAACTTACTTGGGATTTTGGCTTTTTGTTCGGGGTCGCCGCCATCTTGGATTTTTTTCCAAATTTTTTTTCAGATTATCACTCCTGGGCCCAAATAATGCCCGCATGCCAAATTTCAGCGCGATCGGACCATTATTTCGAAAAATCCATACAAAATTTTTTTTGTGCAAAAAATCTGAAAAAATTTTTTTCGGAATCTGGAGAGCCCAAAAGTCACGCACAGCGATTTCCAGCTCGATCGGATGAAAAAAAATTTTTCGAAAAAAAAAAAAAAATTTTTTTTGCAAAAATTTTTTGCCCACCTGACAGCTCTCGGAGTCCTCTATGACATTTGGTCGAGCACCCCCCACCTATCTCCCCCCGTTTAAGAGTTCCCATACAAACTTTGACGGGCCCTACGGCGGCCATCTTGGATCCGAGAATCACAAAAACACTTTTTCTTTAATCTAGGACCCTCGGAGATTCTACCACAAAAAAATCCGGCTCGAAGGACCATTTTGAAAATTTGGTGCAAAATTTTTTTTTTTTTTTTTCCAAAAATTTTTGCGGCTTCAAAAACTGTCAGCAGTTCCCTATGACATTTGGTCGAGCACCCCCCACCTAGGTCTCACCGTTTAGCCAGGCCGTCGAACATTTTTTGACCAGGGAGCAAATCCTGAAATGTCAGATTTTTCCCTAGGTCACAAGAGCGCCCTCTATGCAACCGTATATAACACTAACCCCTACCGTAACTCCTTCCGGGAGAACAATCATGTCATTCAGAAATCAGTGGTAATGCAGCTATATATATTATTAACTAGTTTTTTGCTCTGTGCGCGAGGCCCAAGGGCCTCGCGGGCCTCTCTTTTTGTCGACTGGAGGGGTGGAGGACTCGAGATTTATTTTTTATTTTCTTTTATTTTTTTATTATTGTTTTTGTATTAATTTTTACTTTTGTCGCAGTAATAGGGCTTGTGAGCTGGACTCCTGCAGCTCGGCCTTCGGCCTCGCGAGCTGTCACGCCTCTGAGGGACGCTTCGGGCCTTCGGCCCTACGCGGAGCTCGGCCTTCGGCCTTCGCAGATTGTCGAAACGAATCGTCGGGCCTGCGGCCCTCCGATTCGTTTTCATGTTACACTTTTTCATTGAGTAGCATGGATGCGTTGGACTCCTGCAGCTGGGCCTTCGGCCTCGCGAGCTGGCGCGCCTGTGTTGGACGCTTCGGGCCTTCGGCCCTACGCGGAGCTCGGCCTTCGGCCTTCGCAGATTGTCGAAACGAATCGTCGGGCCTACGGCCCTCCGATTCGTTTTCATGTTACACTTTTTCATTGAGTAGCATGGATGCGTTGGACTCCTGCAGCTCGGCCTTCGGCCTCGCGAGCTGGCGCGCCTGTGTTGGACGCTTCGGGGCTTCGGCCCTACGCGGAACTCGGCCTTCGGCCTTCGCAGATTGTCGAAACGAATCGTCGGGCCTGCGGCCCTCCGATTCGTTTTCATGTTACACTTTTTCATTGAGTAGCTTGGGATCACTGGACTCCAGCAGCTCGGCCTCCGGCCTCGCAGGCTATCGCGCCTCTATGGGACGCTCCGGGCCTTCGGCCCTACGCGGAGCTCGGCCTGCGGCCTTCGCTGGGGTTCGAAGCGAACCGTCGGGCCTGCGGCCCTCCGGCTCGCTTATTAAGACAGTTAGGAAGGGCAGTTTCACCGCGTGGGCTCGCCCGTCGGGCCTTCGGCCCTCGGGCTCGCGCGGAGAGCACCTCGATCGTGACGCTCCGGGCCTTCGGCCCTACGCGGAGCTCGGCCTTCGGCCTTCGCGGGCTTGACGCCTCGCCATCGGGCCTTCGGCCCTCAGGCTCGGCTTATTAAGATACTGGGGTTGTTGAACGCTTGGTAGCTCGATTTGCTCGGAGCTCGGCCTTCGGCCTCGCTTTAAATTACTTGGAGATGACGCGCTTGGGCCCTCGGGGTGAAGCTCCGGGCCTTCGGCCCTCCGCGAGGTCGGCCTTCGGCCTCCCACCCTGAAGCTCGCCCTTCGGGCTCGCTTAACATAGATTTATATTGGTTCTGGTAATGTTCCGGCCCTCCTGCAGCGAGGCCTTCGGCCTCGCCCAAAATTACTGGACTTCGGGACCCCCTTGGGCCCCGGGAGTGAAGCTCCGGGCCTGCGGCCCTCCGCGGGGTCGGCCTTCGGCCTCCCGGCCTGAAGCTCGCCCTTCGGGCTCGCTTAACTTACTTAGGATTTTGACTTTTTGTTCGGGGTGTCCGCCATCTTGGATTTTTTTCCAAATTTTTTTTCAGATTATCACTCCTGGGCCCAAATAATGCCCGCATGCCAAATTTCAGCGCGATCGGACCATTATTTCGAAAAATCCATACAAAATTTTTTTTGTGCAAAAAATCTGAAAAAAATTTTTTCGGAATCTGGAGAGCCCAAAAGTCACGCACAGCGATTTCCAGCTCGATCGGATGAAAAAAAATTTTTCGAAAAAAAAAAAAAATTTTTTTTGCAAAAATTTTTTGCCCACCTGACAGCTCTCGGGGTCCTCTATGACATTTGGTCGAGCACCCCCCACCTATCTCCCCCCGTTTAAGAGTTCCCATACAAACTTTGACGGGCCCTACGGCGGCCATCTTGGATCCGAGAATCACAAAAACACTTTTTCTTTAATCTAGGTCCCTCAGAGATTCTACCACAAAAAAATCCGGCTCGAAGGACCATTTTGAAAATTGAGTGCAAAATTTTTTTTTTTTTTTTTGCAAAAATTTTTGTGGCTTCAAAAACTGTCAGCAGTTCCCTATGACATTTGGTCGAGCACCCCCCACCTAGGTCTCACCGTTTAGCCAGGCCGTCGAACATTTTTTGACCAGGGAGCAAATCCTGAAATGTCAGATTTTTCCCTAGGTCACCGGCGCGCCCTCTATACGACGGTATATAACACTAACCCCTACCGTAACTCCTTCTGGGAGAACAATCATGTCATTCAGAAATGAGTGGTAATGCAGCTATATATATTATTAACTAGTTTTTTGCTCTGTGCGCGAGGCCCAAGGGCCTCGCGGGCCTCTCTTTTTGTCGACTGGAGGGGTGGGGTATTGGAGATATTTTTTTTATTTTCTTTAATTTTTTTATTATTGATTTTGTATTATTTTCTAATTTTATCGCAGTTTTTGGGCTTTTGAGCTGGACTCCTGCAGCTCGGCCTTCGGCCTCGCGAGCTGTCAGGCCTCTGAGGGACGCTTCGGGCCTTCGGCCCTACGCGGAGCTCGGCCTTCGGCCTTCGCAGATTGTCGAAACGAATCGTCGGGCCTGCGGCCCTCCGATTCGTTTTCATGTTACACTTTTTCATTGAGTAGCATGGGGGTTCTGGACTCATGCAGCTCGGCCTTCGGCCTCGCGAGCTAGCGCGCCTGTGTTGGACGCTTCGGGCCTTCGGCCCTACGCGGAGCTCGGCCTTCGGCCTTCGAAGGTTGTCGAAACCAATCGTCGGGCCTGCGGCCCTCCGATTCGTTTTCAAGTTACACTTTTTCATTGAGTAGCATAGGAGTTCTGGACTCAAGCAGCTCGGCCTTCGGCCTCGCGAGCTAGCTCGCCTGTGTTGGACGCTTCGGGCCTTCGGCCCTACGCGGAGCTCGGCCTTCGGCCTTCGCGGGTACGAAGCTTCGCCTTCGGGCCTTCGGCCCTCAGGCTCAGCTTAAATAGTTACACAGACTTTATTATAAGTAGAAAAGCTTTGTTTTCTCGCAGCTCGGCCTCCGGCCTCGCAGGCTACCGCGCCTCTATGGGACGCTCCGGGCCTTCGGCCCTACGCGGAGCTCGGCCTGCGGCCTTCGCTGGGGTTTGAAGCGAACCGTCGGGCCTGCGGCCCTCCGGTTCGCTTATTAAGACAGTTAGGAAAGGCAGTTTCACCGCGTGGGCTCGCCCGTCGGGCCTTCGGCCCTCGGGCTCGCGCGGAGAGCACCTCGATCGTGACGCTCCGGGCCTTCGGCCCTACGCGGAGCTCGGCCTTCGGCCTTCGCGGGCTTGACGCCTCGCCATCGGGCCTTCGGCCCTCAGGCTCGGCTTATTAAGATACTGGGGTTGTTGAACGCTTGGTAGCTCGATTTGCTCGGAGCTCGGCCTTCGGCCTCGCTTTAAATTACTTGGAGGTGACGCGCTTGGGCCCTTGGGGTGAAGCTCCGGGCCTTCGGCCCTCCGCGAGGTCGGCCTTCGGCCTCCCACCCTGAAGCTCGCCCTTCGGGCTCGCTTAACATAGATTTATATTGGTTCTGGTAATGTTCCGGCCCTCCTGCAGCGAGGCCTTCGGCCTCGCCCAAAATTACTGGGGTTCGGGACCCCCATGGGCCCCGAGAGTGAAGCTCCGGGCCTTCGGCCCTCCGCGGGGTCGGCCTTCGGCCTCCCGGCCTGAAGCTCGCCCTTCGGGCTCGCTTAACTTACTTGGGATTTTGACTTTTTGTTCGGGGTCGCCGCCATCTTGGATTTTTTTCAAAAATTTTTTTCAGATTATTATTCCTGGGCCCAAATAATGCCCGCATGCCAAATTTCAGCGCGATCGGACCATTATTTCGAAAAATCCATACAAAATTTTTTTTGTGCAAAAAATCTGAAAAAAATTTTTTCGGAATCTGGAGAGCCCAAAAGTCACGCACAGCGATTTCCAGCTCGATCGGATGAAAAAAAATTTTTCGAAAAAAAAAAACATTTTTTTTTGCAAAAATTTTTGGCCCACCTGACAGCTCTTGGGGTCCTCTATGACATTTGGTCGAGCACCCCCCACCTATCTCCCCCCGTTTAAGAGTTCCCATACAAACTTTGACGGGCCCTACGGCGGCCATCTTGGATTCGACAATCACAAAAACACTTTTTCTTTAATCGAGGACCCTCAGAGATTCTACCACAAAAAAATCCGGCTCGAAGGACCATTTTGAAAATTTGGTGCAAAAATTTTTTTTTTTTTTTGGAAAAATTTTTGCGGCTTTAAAAACTGTCAGCAGTTCCCTATGACATTTGGTCGAGCACCCCCCGTCTAACTTTCACCGTTGAGCCAGGCCGTCGAACATTTTTTGACCAGGGAGCAAATCCTGAAATGTCAGATTTTTCCCTAGGTCACCGGCGCGCCCTCTATACGACGATATATAACACTAAACCCTACCAAAACTCCTTCTGGGAGAACAATCATGTCATTCAGAAATCAGTCGGGATGCAGCTATATATATTATTAACTAGTTTTTTGCTCTGTGCGCGAGGCCCAAGGGCCTCGCGGGCCTCTCTTTTTGTCGACTGAAGGAGTGGAGGACTCGAGATTTATTTTTTATTTTCTTTTATTTTTTTATTATTGTTTTTGTATTATTTTTTACTGTTTTCGCAGTTGTTGGGCTTTTGAGCTGGACTCCTGCAGCTCGGCCTTCGGCCTCGCGAGCTGTCAGGCCTCTGAGGGACGCTTCGGGCCTTCGGCCCTACGCGGAGCTCGGCCTTCGGCCTTCGCGGATTGTCGAAACGAATCGTCGGGCCTGCGGCCCTCCGATTCGTTTTTATTTTACACTTATTCATTGCGTAGCATGGAAGCACTGGACTCTGGCAGCTCGGCCTTCGGCCTCGCGAGCTGGCACGCCTCTGTTGGACGCTTCGGGCCTTCGGCCCTACGCGGAGCTCGGCCTTCGGCCTTCGCAGATTGTCGAAACGAATCGTCGGGCCTGCGGCCCTCCGATTCGTTTTCATGTTACACTTTTTCATTGAGTAGCATGGATGCCTTGGACTCCTGCAGCTCGGCCTTCGGCCTCGCGAGCTGGCGCGCCTGGTTTGGACGCTTCGGGCCTTCGGCCCTACGCGGAGCTCGGCCTTCGGCCTTCGCAGATTGTCGTAACGAATCGTCGGGCCTGCGGCCCTCCGATTCGTTTTTATTTTATACTTATTCATTGCGTAGCATGGAAGCACTGGACTCTGGCAGCTCGGCCTTCGGCCTCGCGAGCTGGCGCGCCTGTATTGGACGCTTCGGGCCTTCGGCCCTACGCGGAGCTCGGCCTGCGGCCTTCGCTGCGATTCGAAGCGAACCGTCGGGCCTGCGGCCCTCCGGTTCGCTTGTTAAGACAGTTAGGAAGGATAGTTTCACCGCGTGGGCTCGCCCGTCGGGCCTTCGGCCCTCGGGCTCGCGCGGAGAGCACCTCGATCGTGACGCTCCGGGCCTTCGGCCCTACGCGGAGCTCGGCCTTCGGCCTTCGCGGGCTTGACGCCTCGCCATCGGGCCTTCGGCCCTCAGGCTCGGCTTATTAAGATACTGGGGTTGTTGAACGCTTGGTAGCTCGATTTGCTCGGAGCTCGGCCTTCGGCCTCGCTTTAAATTACTTGGGGGTGCCGCACTTGGGCACTCGGGTCGAAGCTCCGGGCCTTCGGCCCTCCGCGAGGTCGGCCTTCGGCCTCCCACCCTGAAGCTCGCCCTTCGGGCTCGCTTAATATAGATTTATATTGGTTCTGGTAATGTTCCGGCCCTCCTGCAGCGAGGCCTTCGGCCTCGCCCAAAATTACTGGAGTTCGGGACCCCCTTGGGCCCCGGGAGTGAAGCTCCGGGCCTTCGGCCCTCCGCGGGGTCGGCCTTCGGCCTCCCGGTCTGAAGCTCGCCCTTCGGGCTCGCTTAACTTACTTAGGATTTTGACTTTTTGTTCGGGGTGTCCGCCATCTTGAATTTTTTTCCAAATTTTTTTTCAGATTATCACTCCTGGGCCCAAATAATGCCCGCATGCCAAATTTCAGCGCGATCGGACCATTATTTCGAAAAGTCCATACAAAATTTTTTTTGTGCAAAAAATCTGAAAAAATTTTTTTCGGAATCTGGAGAGCCCAAAAGTCACGCACAGCGATTTCCAGCTCGATCAAATGAAAAAAAAAATTTCGAAAAAAAAAAAAAATTTTTTTTGCAAAAATTTTTTGCCCACCTGACAGCTCTCGGGGTCCTCTATGACATTTGGTCGAGCACCCCCCACCTATCTCCCCCCGTTTAAGAGTTCCCATACAAACTTTGACGGGCCCTACGGCGGCCATCTTGGATCCGAGAATCACAAAAACACTTTTTCTTTAATCGAGGTCCCTCAGAGATTCTACCACAAAAAAAATCCGGCTCGAAGGACCATTTTGAAATTTGAGTGCAAATATTTTTTTTTTTTTTTTGAAAAATTTTTGCGGCTTCAAAAACTGTCAGCAGTTCCCTATAACATTTGGTCGAGCACCCCCCACCTAGGTCTCACGGTTTGGTCTGGCCGTCGAACATTTTTTGACCAGGGAGCAAATCCTGAAATGTCAGATTTTTCCCTAGGTCACAAAAGCGCCCTCTATGCAACCGTATATAACACTAACCCCCACCAATACTCCTTCTGGGAGAACAATCATGTCATTCAGAAATGAGTGGTAATGCAGCTATATATATTATTAAAATGCAGCTATAATAATATTAACTAGTTTTTTGCTCTGTGCGCGAGGCCCAAGGGCCTCGCGGGCCTCTCTTTTTGTCGACTTGAGGAGTAGAGGACTCGAGATTTATTTTTTATTTTCTTTATTTTTTTATTATTGTTTTTGTATTATTATCTACTTTTATCGCAGTTTTTGGGCTTTTGAGCTGGACTCCTGCAGCTCGGCCTTCGGCCTCGCGAGCTGTCAGGCCTCTGAGGGACGCTTCGGGCCTTCGGCCCTACGCGGAGCTCGGCCTTCGGCCTTCGCGGAGTGTCGAAACGAATCGTCGGGCCTGCGGCCCTCCGATTCGTTTTCATGTTACACTTTTTCATTGAGTAGCATGGGGGTTCTGGACTCATGCAGCTCGGCCTTCGGCCTCGCGAGCTGTCACGCCTCTGAGGGACGCTTCGGGCCTTCGGCCCTACGCGGAGCTCGGCCTTCGGCCTTCGCAGATTGTCGAAACGAATCGTCGGGCCTGCGGCCCTCCGATTCGTTTTCATGTTACACTTTTTCATTGAGTAGCATGGATGCGTTGGACTCCTGCAGCTCGGCCTTCGGCCTCGCGAGCTGGCGCGCCTGTGTTGGACGCTTCGGGCCTTCGGCCCTACGCGGAGCTCGGCCTTCGGCCTTCGCTGGTTGTCGAAACGAATCGTCGGGCCTACGGCCCTCCGATTCGTTTTCATGTTACACTTTTTCATTGAGTAGCATGGACTCGTTGGACTCTGGCAGCTCGGCCTTCGGCCTCGCGAGCTGGCGCGCCTATGTTGGACGCTTCGGGCCTTCGGCCCTACGCGGAGCTCGGCCTTCGGCCTTCGCGGCTACGAAGCTTCGCCTTCGGGCCTTCGGCCCTCAGGCTCAGCTTATACAGTTACTGAGATATTATTATACGTAGAAAAACTTTGTATTCTCGCAGCTCGGCCTCCGGCCTCGCAGGCTACCGCGCCTCTATGGGACGCTCCGGGCCACCGGCCCTACGCGGAGCTCGGCCTGCGGCCTTCGCTGGGGTTCGAAGCGAACCGTCGGGCCTGCGGCCCTCCGGTTCGCTTATTAAGACAGTTAGGAAGGGCAGTTTCACCGCGTGGGCTCGCCCGTCGGGCCTTCGGCCCTCGGGCTCGCGCGGAGAGCACCTCGATCGTGACGCTCCGGGCCTTCGGCCCTACGCGGAGCTCGGCCTCCAGCCTTCGCGGGCTTGACGCCTCACCATCAGGCCTTCGGCCCTCAGGCTCGGCTTATTAAGATACAGGGGTTGCTGAACGCTTGGTAGCTCGATTTGCTCGGAGCTCGGCCTTCGGCCTCGCTTTAAATTACTTGGGGATGACGCGCTTGGGCACTCGGGTCGAAGCTCCGGGCCTTCGGCCCTCCGCGAGGTCGGCCTTCGGCCTCCCACCCTGAAGCTCGCCCTTCGGGCTCGCTTAACATAGATTTATATTGTTTCTGGTAATGTTCCGGCCCTCCTGCAGCGAGGCCTTCGGCCTCGCCCAAAATTACTGGGGTTGGGGACTCTCTTGGGCCCCGGGAGTGAAGCTCCGGGCCTTCGGCCCTCCGCGGGGTCGGCCTTCGGCCTCCCGGCCTGAAGCTCGCCCTTCGGGCTCGCTTAACTTACTTGGGATTTTGACTTTTTGTTCGGGGTTGCCGCCATCTTGGATTTTTTTCCAAATTTTTTTTCAGATTATCACTCCTGGGCCCAAATAATGCCCGCATGCCAAATTTCAGCGCGATCGGACTATTATTTCGAAAAATCCATACAAAATTTTTTTTGTGCAAAAAATCTGAAAAAAATTTTTTCGGAATTTGGAGAGCCCAAAAGTCACGCACAGCGATTTCCAGCTCGATCGGATGAAAAAAAATTTTTCGAAAAAAAAAAAAAATTTTTTTTGCAAAAATTTTTTGCCCACCTGACAGCTCTCGGGGTCCTCTATGACATTTGGTGGAGCACCCCCCACCTATCTCCCCCCGTTTAAGAGTTCCCATACAAACTTTGACGGGCCCTACGGCGGCCATCTTGGATCCGAGAATCACAAAAACACTTTTTCTTTAATTGAGGACCCTCAGAGATTCTCCCACAAAAAAATCCGGCTCGAAGGACCAATTTGAAAATTTGGTGCAAAATTTTTTTTTTTTTTTTGAAAAAATTTTTGCGGCTTTAAAAACTGTCAGCAGTTCCCTATGACATTTGGTCGAGCACCCCCCGTCTAACTTTCACCGTTGAGCCAGGCCGTCGAACATTTTTTGACCAAGGAGCGAATCCTGAAATGTCAGATTTTTCCCTAGGTCACCGGCGCGCCCTCTATACGACGGTATATAACACTGACCCCTACCGTAACTCCTTCCGGGAGAACAATCATGTCATTCAGAAATGAGTGGTAATGCAGCTATATATATTATTAACTAGTTTTTTGCTCTGTGCGCGAGGCCCAAGGGCCTCGCGGGCCTCTCTTTTTGTCGACTGGACGAGTGAAGGACTCGAGATTTATTTTTTATTTTCTTTTATTTTTTTATTATTGTTTTTGCATTATTTTCAACTTTTATTGCAGTTTTTGGGCTTTTGAGCTGGACTCCTGCAGCTCGGCCTTCGGCCTCGCGAGCTGTCAGGCCTCTGAGGGACGCTTCGGGCCTTCGGCCCTACGCGGAGCTCGGCCTTCGGCCTTCGCGGATTGTCGAAACGAATCGTCGGGCCTGCGGCCCTCCGATTCGTTTTCATGTTACACTTTTTCATTGAGTAGCATGGATGCGTTGGACTCCTGCAGCTCGGCCTTCGGCCTCGCGAGCTGGCGCGCCTGTGTTGGACGCTTCGGGCCTTCGGCCCTACGCGGAGCTCGGCCTTCGGCCTTCGCAGCTACGAAGCTTCGCCTTCGGGCCTTCGGCCCTCAGGCTCAGCTTTTATAGTTACTCGGATTTTATTATACGTAGTAAAGCTTTATTTTCTCGCAGCTCGGCCTACGGCCTCGCAGGCTACCGCGCCTCTATGGGACGCTCCGGGCCTTCGGCCCTACGCGGAGCTCGGCCTACGGCCTTCGCTGAGGTTCGAAGCGAACCGTCGGGCCTGCGGCCCTCCGGTTCGCTTATTAAGACAGTTAGGAAGGGCAGTTTCACCGCGTGGGCTCGCCCGTCGGGCCTTCGGCCCTCGGGCTCGCGCGGAGAGCACCTCGATCGTGACGCTCCGGGCCTTCGGCCCTACGCGGAGCTCGGCCTTCGGCCTTCGCGGGCTTGACGCCTCGCCATCGGGCCTTCGGCCCTCAGGCTCGGCTTATTAAGATACTGGGGTTGTTGAACGCTTGGTAGCTCGATTTGCTCGGAGCTCGGCCTTCGGCCTCGCTTTAAATTACTTGGAGGTGACCCGCTTGGGCCCTCGGGGTGAAGCTCCGGGCCTTCGGCCCTCCGCGAGGTCGGCCTTCGGCCTCCCACCCTGAAGCTCGCCCTTCGGGCTCGCTTAACATAGATTTATATTGGTTCTGGTAATGTTCCGGCCCTCCTGCAGCGAGGCCTTCGGCCTCGCCCAAAATTACTGGAGTTCGGGACCCCCTTGGGCCCCGGGAGTGAAGCTCCGGGCCTTCGGCCCTCCGCGGGGTCGGCCTTCGGCCTCCCGGCCTGAAGCTCGCCCTTCGGGCTCGCTTAACTTACTTAGGATTTTGACTTTTTGTTCGGGGTGTCCGCCATCTTGGATTTTTTTCCAAATTTTTTTTCAGATTATCTCTCCTAAGCCCAAATAATGCCCGCATGCCAAATTTCAGCGCGATCGGACCATTATTTCGAAAAATCCATACAAAATTTTTTTTGTGCAAAAAATCTGCAAAATTTTTTTTCGGAATCTGGAGAGCCCAAAAGTCACGCACAGCGATTTCCAGCTCGATCGGATGAAAAAAAATTTTTCGAAAAAAAAAAAAAATTTTTTTTGCAAAAATTTTTTGCCCATCGAATGGCTCTCGGAGTCCTCTATAACATTTGGTCGAGCACCCCCCACCTATCTCCCCCCGTTTAAGAGTTCCCATACAAACTTTGACGGGCCCTACGGCGGCCATCTTGGATCCGAGAATCACAAAAACACTTTTTCTTTAATCTAGGACCCTCAGAGATTCTACCACAAAAAAATCCGGCTCGAAGGACCATTTTGAAAATTTGGTGCAAAATTTTTTTTTTTTTTCGGCAAAAATTTTTGCGGCTTTAAAAACTGTCAGCAGTTCCCTATGACATTTGGTCGAGCACCCCCCACCTAGGTCTCACCGTTTAGCCGGGCCGTCGAACATTTTTTGACCAGTAAGCAAATCCTCAAATGTCAGATTTTTCCCGAGGTCACCAGAGCGCCCTCTATGTGTTGGTATATGAAATTACATCCCACCATACCTCCTTCCCGGAGATTAACTATACACATGAAATCAGTCGGGATGCAGCTATATATAATATTAACTATATCTTCTATTGGGAAAGTTACTATAATATTATCGAGGTAGTCAGGTATCGGGATTTGTATACCTATAGTTTAGATGTTTTATTAAAGGATATGGTTTTTTATCGTGTTAAATGTTCATGTATTAAATGTAATAGTATACCTATACGTGACCCGTATAATTTCTTGATATTTAAATATTATTTTGCTGAAATGTCTCAGATTAGCAGTTAGCATTGATTCGATACAAGGACGAGTACAACTAGCATCGACTTTATGTGCTGGTAATAGGGTGCATATTTGCTGGTTCACCTGCCTACGTGACAACACGGCGGATATTCGATGGAATAGTCATAATAAGACTACAAGGACGTACGTATATTATACGCATAGTGGTTTAATAATATGATAAAATCATTAATTTTACAGCAGGTTGGCACATACAGTAAATTTGAAAACAACCAATTTGATACAGATTGAAAGTGATTTTTCAAAACATTTTTTTATATAAACAAATTTCATTACTTTTATTAATATAGTAGATGTAGGTACAAATATGACAAATTACTTGCATGCATTCAAAATGGGATATATTTATACTTAAGTAAATATTATGCTGGCATAAAGCTAAATTTGCTCACGGTGGTTATGTACTGAATGGTAAAATGGTATGGAATATGTAAAAGGATTGCATGTATTTCTTAATAGATTGATTCATTGAGGTCGCCTCATGCGAGTGCCTACTTATTGTTATCTTTTATAGAAATACATACCTACAGTGTTGTTTAACCGTTTTATTTAATTTAATATAATCAGAGATTACCGTTATGTGCCAACAGGTGGTGTTAGTGGTACGCATTTTATGCATTCAAAGTTACATTAATAAATAAATTAATTACATAACTAGCCTCATAAAAATATACTAAGATGCATACCATTATTGTTATTTATGATACGGTAAATGTTTTACATTATGCATTGTTGCAACAGTACCCGCTAGATGTCACTATCACATGGATAAACTAGATAATCATATGTATTATTTTCATCATAAAAAGTTTAGTCAACTAATTACGCGATAGATGGCGCTGTATTGTTTGAAAACATGCTATTAAGGTTTTACTTCATGTTCAAGATCTCAGTGGTATTATCTTAGAACCCTTTTCGAGGTGTGAACAGTGTAGGTAAATGCATAGAGTTAATTTCGGAATGTCGTTCAGAACTTTTATAACAATAATTGAACAATGAATATGTGGTAAATAAATATGATAAGGTATTATTCATCTATTGGGATACAATGAGATTGAATAATATTGTCTGCTTGTATATAAACTTGAATTTATATAAAAAACAAGTTTTACTGTGGATATAGATTGTAATTATTAGTGTTGATAATAATTTCTATGAAATTTATCTATCTATTTAAGTTGAGATTGAGGACAAACATTTGGCGCACATTGGTATTAAAATATTAATTACATACTAAGGGGTAAATAATTTATGATTGCTTCGATTTTAAATATTAGTGTTATGGTTAACTTGTTTGGTAATTATTTTATTAGTCTATGGTTTCATTGTCTATTTTACATGATGTAATTTTATTAATGATAATTAGCTTAGGTACAGTCGAGTGCATTAATTTATAGACACATTTGTAAGGGATCAGTATGGAGAAGTGTATATATGTTAATGCCCTTTATATAAATAATTGGGATAAGTAATTATTGTGAACATCGGAATAGGTCGAGTTAAAGCTGTAGCCAATTTTAAAATGATGTTAATTCATATCACAGACAATTTATAACAAGACTGACAAAGTTACTAAGTGACTTATATAATGTGTTATATGTGTGTTATTTTATCGATAGCGACAGTGAAAAATGGATACATTACAAGTAATAAGGTTTTTAGAATGTGGTGGATGCAACAAATAGCCGCATATGAGTGGTGAAATAAAATTGCAACTGGTTGTCCGTAGTAAAATATTTGATGATACCTTCTATTGTATTTTGTTATGAAGTATAATTTACAATGTATATTATTTTATTTAAGTAAAACAATTATTTTGTCAGACTAGTATATTAATGTTTTAAAATCTAGGAAACCATGAATGAGAGTCTAATCATAAACTATGAATTTGTGCAGATGATGCAAGAAACGCAGCCGGTGGCTGAACAGGAAAGTCGCATGAGTGTGGAGGGTGAGTCGTTAAGCAGACCGCAGAATAGGCGGCAGCTTAATCGGCAGACTCCACAGCGACATGATAACGAATCAAGGAGCGTGGAGGGTGAGTCGTTAAGCAGACCGCAGAATAGGCGGCAGTTTAATCGGCAGACTCCACAGCGACACGATAACGAATCAAGGAGTGTGAAGGGTGAGTCGTTAAGCAGACCGCAGAATAGGCGGCAGTTTAATCGGCAGACTCCACAGCGACACGATAACGAATCAAGGAGTGTGGAGGGTGAGTCGTTAAGCAGACCGCAGAATAGGCGGCAGCTTAATCGGCAGACTCCACAGCGACATGATAACGAATCAAGGAGCGTGGAGGGTGAGTCGTTAAGCAGACCGCAGAATAGGCGACAGTTTAATCGGCAGACTCCACAGCGACACGATAACGAATCAAGGAGTGTGAAGGGTGAGTCGTTAAGCAGACCGCAGAATAGGCGGCAGTTTAATCGGCAGACTCCACAGCGACACGATAACGAATCAAGGAGTGTGGAGGGTGAGTCGTTAAGCAGACCGCAGAATAGGCGGCAGCTTAATCGGCAGACTCCACAGCAACACGATAACGAATCGAGAAGCGAGGGAGCAGAAGGGAGCTAGCTCTAGCAGGCAAATCCGCAAGCGCTCAAAAAGTAAGGATTCTGTTATATACTTTGATTCACGACGGGTTGTTGATGTTGTGGGTCGCGATGATCCGCGCAAAAGTAGATCCAGATTATGTCATCGTGAGACACCTAGAAGACGTTCGAGAAGGTC
Organism: Thaumatotibia leucotreta; assembly: GCA_025490895.1. Classification (NCBI taxonomy): domain Eukaryota; kingdom Metazoa; phylum Arthropoda; class Insecta; order Lepidoptera; family Tortricidae; genus Thaumatotibia; species Thaumatotibia leucotreta. The sequence continues at coordinate 5,937 of JALPQI010000704.1, read as the reverse complement.
CACAAGTCATCGTAGGTCTATTCCAAATCTAGCAAACCGTTATTATTCCGATGATGATGATGATGATGAGTCATATTCACCAAGAGTTGGGCGGCGGCGACGTCGTAGTCTAAGTAGTGGAAGCGAAGATAGCCCTGTCAGGCACTTATTAAAACGTAGGAGACATCATGCTCCGATGCTCAGTGATCGTGGTGATGTGCCACGTGACTTTAGTAATTTAGCTGATACTGATTCAGCGCAAAGTATATTAAACAAGTTCTTAGACATCATTAAAGGTGTTAAAGGACAGTCAGCCCATAAGCTTTCTTTGACAAATGCGATACCTGAATTCGATCCGATGTCTAAAGATCAAACTATAATAACATGGTTGACAAAAGTAGAGGAGTGCGCGGAAATTTATGACTGGAACGAACGAGAAATAGTTCATTTTGCCATTCCTAAATTAACAGGAGTCGCAAAACAGTGGTATCAAGGACTAAGTTCCATATTGTATACTTGGGATGAATGGAAAAGAAAGCTTATGGAGTCATTTCCATGTAGAGAGGATTATGCTGAAATGTTAACAGACATGTTGGCCAAGCGAGCGCGTTATGGAGAATCATTAGAACAATATTATTACTTAAAAATTAATTTATTAAATAAATGTGGTATAACAGGGCGAAAAGCGGTAGATTGTTTATTACATGGTGTAGATGATCGTGCAGTAAAAATTGGGGCTCAAGCTGCACGCTTTCGTGGACCAGAAGATGTACTCAAATATTTTAAGACCATTAAACCAGTTAACAGTAGAGGGCCTAGCGATAGGTATGATCGCAATAAAAAAGGTAATACGTCAACATATATCGATAAAAAAATGATTATGAGGAAAGACCTGGTAAAAGCCTGTTTTTGAAGTGCTTTAATTGTAACGAGATTGGCCATAAAAATGTTGAATGTAATAAACCTGTCAAAAAATGTACTATTTGCCATAAAATAGGTCACATTGATTCAAATTGCAGAGTAAATACTGCAAATGGTACTCAAGCATCAGAATCTGAACGCTAAAATGATAATACTAAAATTGAAAAGCACATTACTGTATTAGACGAAACGAATGATTCTAATAGCACCTAAATTTCATGGTATGTACCGTATTTCTAAAACTTTGCCTAATGATCGATTTGTGATTGAAGATACTCCACTTACCCGCAAGCTTGGTCATCGTAGATATGATAATATATTAGCTTTGGATTAAAAACTAAAACCATGACTTGTATTCAATAGAAGCTTTGAGAGTTCGGATTCTGAATCAGATGATAAGGATGTTAATTGTTAATAGTGATTTTATTTTGTATTCCCATCTGAAATTTATTATTATTGTGTTTAAAACCTGACGATGTATGATTAATACGAAAATAAATGAATATGAGTAACTAGTAACACTTAGATAGTTAATACAATAATTTTACACATGTTTAACTCTTTATTTATTTTTCTAAGTTTGAACAGTATAATATCACTCATCTAAAATTTATTGTGATTTATTGTGTTGTTTTATAAAATATTGCAAAAGGTCACAAAGTAATTTGTAGCTCATTGTTGCTGAACATGAATCTATAATATAATTTGTTTGCAGGTTTTGCTATTCCTTCATTTTATTTTCCATGTGAAATGTAGACTTTTTTGTGTCTTCATCGTCCTTTTCTAATTTCTAAATGTATTTAAAACTACTTGTCGCGATGGGACTCGCTTCAGCAGGACGGCCGAGCTGTAAGCGTTATAATAAATGTATATAGCAATATTCAGACCAGTGTCCTGGTAACACTACATTTTCCCGCCATCGCGTAGCGATTCCTCCTGGCAAGTTGTTTTTTTAAAAAAGATAGAAAAAACAAGTGACGGACGATTTTTGCGAATGGCCCAGAGCTTGTGTAAAATTGTCGGATAAAATTAATAAAAATACCAGTTGGATTATTGATTGCTTCCAACTGTTTAAGGTATGAGATAGTTTAATGTATTTTACTGAAGTAATATGATAAAATGTATTAATAAATGGAGTTAAAAGTATCTTGGGTTTATTCCTTTCATATGTTCTACGTAACGCAGTTCGCCATCCAGAACGAGACCCAGATTTTTGGTACTTTCAACTTGGGTAATAGGCTCGCTACCAATTTGTACGCTTGGGTTCTGTTCTTTAATAGCTGAACGCTATCGTTTATTTCCCAGAACTATGTATTGTGATTTTGACGGGTTTAGCACAAGAATTGTTTTTCGGTGACCATCTTGCTATAGTTAGTAAGTCTTCGTTTATTTTAGTGAGGGATTCATTCAGGTTTTTAGGGTTAAATGTGTAATATAACTGCGTGTCATCTGCGTATAAGTGTACATTGCAGTGTTTTAGGTTGCTAATCATATCGGCTGTATACAAAATGAAGAGCAACGGACTTAAAATTGACCCCTGCGGGGTGCCGCGGTTAATTATTTGCGTTTTCGATTTTACTAACTTGCCTTGTTCCGTTTGTATTTCTACGTACTGCTTTCGACTATATTAGCGTGTTACTTATCACAGTTAACTAAAGAAAATTATAAAATGTGGACGGATACGGATCAGAAATAATTAAAATTGTTAATTCCTCCCATTTTTACGTTTCTGTTTAGGTTAAAGTGTCCGAAAAGCTTCCAAATAAAATATCTCTAAAATATCTCGCTTCCAATATATTCCTCAAAACCATCAACTTCATATTATCCATTCTTAATAAATTTAAACATTTTATTTTAACTAAACAAACAATTTGCTTTTTACCGCCAATGTTTAATTTTTTTAAATATGTAATAAGGCATGGGTAATACCCCAATCAGCCAAGCTGGACTAATATTTTGTATTAGTTTACCAATATTAGTTACCAGTCTAATAATTATTTTCGAGAAACAGAAAATATTAGGACTTGTAAATTTTTCACTAGTAACTAATAACTAATATACTTGTAAACTAATAGTTACGAGAAATAGGCCCCTGGAAGAAATCCCTTACAGGGATAAGTTCGCCTTTGTACCTATCTAAATTATTATGTGTTTTTTTTTACCTGTGTTTTGTGTACAATAAAGAATTTACATACATACATTATAGTAACACAGAGTAGCACCTAGTAGGCAGGTAAAGTGCCCACTTATTTATTTCAAAAATAATATTCTGTGTCCCAAAACCCACGGGCAACAGGAATGCACGTATTTTTTTTTTGCCATCCCGTATCATTCTTCTTCATGACGTCTATTTAAATACCTATAATTCTCAAACAATGTGTGGAGGCTGGAGACTCTGGACTGGAGACATGATTTAAAACCTAATACCTAATAATGTGGGTGAATATCTGAGCTTTTCAACCGCCTAATTTTGGTGGCTTACAATGTGCTACTTTGTCATTTGAATGAGGCACGGTACCTTATACAAATGACTGAAATGACGAAGTATAACATTGAGAAACTTCGACAAAAATGATGCCACCAAAATTAGGCGGTTGAAACGCTGAGATTCACCCATGAACCTAAAATTTAAATACTGGGCCTGACTATAGGTAGGTATAATTTTTTGTACTTGGTAACGAGTACAGGTGCTGCGCATGTAATTAATTACCGACAATCGGAATGACCGTGCGCCACCATGCGTTGCGCATGGGTGTCATGGGACACGCAGGCGCCATCAGTAGATATAGGTATCTACTATTCCATGTGATAAAGCGAGATTTAAATACTTCTACGTTTACGGTTTATTAATAGAAGGATGCCGTTAGGCACTGGTCTCACCGCGAGCTACAAAGCTATGAACTATCGGTTGTTTATAGCCGATAGTTCATAGCTTAGTAGCTCGCGGTGAGACCAGTGCCTTATACTACTATAACGGCATCCTTCTAAACAAAAAACCGACCAAGTCAAAGTCAAAGTCAAAGTCAAATAATTCTTTATTCAAATTGGAATAGCAACAAACTCTTTTGAATCGTCTAGATATGAAAACTACTTCCGGTTCGAACCCTACACCGCTGACCCAAGAAGAACCGGTAAGAAACTTGGCGGGAATTATTTTTTCAAACAATGATGGTACATCTTACAACTAACATGCATTAAAAAAAATACATAAAATTGATTTTAAATAAATAGAAATATAATAATAATAACAAGAGATGTAAAGTCTCTAAAAGTCACAACATTTATAAGTAATAATTTATAGAGAAGTAAGGTTTCTCTCCGAATAGGTATATAATAATAACATTATATAATGCACGTTTGGAGATGTATAGGGTCTCCAAGCGTAAATTATCGTAATTGAATGTCATGACTTTAACAAACTAATAATTAAATCCTAAATTACTCCCACGGTGTTTTATCATTCATGTAGTCTTGTGTACTATAATAAGCTTTAGATATAAGTTTACGCTTTACAAAATGCTTAAATTTGTTGACTGAAAATTCAGTAACATTTACTGGAAGTTTATTATAAAATCTTACACAATTACCCATGAATGATTTCCTAATTTTATGGAGCCGAGTGGCGGGTACTGCGAGCTTATGCTTGTTTCTAGTATTAATATTATGTATGTCACAGTTTTTCCTGAAATTCATAATATTTTTATGTACATACATAATATTCTCATAGATGTATTGAGAATACAATGTCATTATATTAATAACCTTAAACTTATCTCTAAGTGAGTCTCTAGGGCTCATTTTATATATCGCTCGAATAGCCCTCTTCTGCAGAACAAAGATAGTGTTAGTCTCTGAATTGGCAGCACTGCCCCATAATAAAATGCCATACGACATAATGCTATGAAAATAACTAAAATATACTAACCGAGCTGTATCGACGTCAGTTAATTGACGGATCTTGCTCACTGCAAAAGCTGCAGAACTCAGTTTATTCGAGAGATTAGATATGTGAGGACCCCACTGAAGCTTAGAGTCTAGTGTTATACCAAGAAAGACTGTACTTTCAACTATTTCCAATTCCTCACCTTTCACAAATATACTAGCCTGTTGATGTTTTACGTTACTTGTAACAAATTTAATACATTTAGTTTTTTTCTCATTCAACATTAAGTTATTCATATTAAACCAGTTTACTACTTTCGAAATAGCATTGTTTACATCATTCCAAGCTTGTTGCTGTCGTTTGACTTTAAAAATAAGTGAGGTGTCGTCAGCAAACAATACTATGTCATGGTGGGTCTCTATGAGATGTGGCAAGTCATTTATGTAGATAAGGAAAAGGAAAGGCCCCAATATAGATCCCTGTGGTACACCCGTGGAGACCAATGACCCCGGTGATCGCTGTCCATTCACATCAACCCTTTGTATTCTACCGCGTAAATAAGATTCCAGTAAATTTAACGCTAACCCTTTAACTCCATAATGGTCTAGCTTCCTGATCAATGTTTCATGACAAACGCAGTCGAAGGCCTTGGACAAATCACAGAAGATACCTAAAGCATCTCGTGATTCCTCCCAGGCATCAAATATTTGTTTAATTAATTCGACACCAGCGTCGGATGTTGAGCGCCCCCGAGTAAAACCAAATTGCTTGTTATGCATTAAATTGTTTACGTTAAAGTGCTTAGTTAATTGCGATAAAACTATTTTTTCAAAGATTTTGCTGAACGTTGGTAGCACAGATATAGGTCTAAAATTAGTGGGGTCAGAAGTGCTACCGGATTTGAATAAAGGAGTTACTTTACTATGTTTCATAAGATCAGGAAACTCACCACAATCAACACATTGATTAAATATTACTACCAATTCAGGTGCTACGATTTCAATAAGGGATTTGACGACATGAACAGAGACTCCCCAGAGGTAAAGTAAAAGAGTAAGTGAAAGATCTTTGACCAAATTTAATTACTGTTGCATTTCTAGTTTCAGAGTGAATCGGCTGTGACGTGGCTGTGACAGACGGATAGACGGACGGAC